>DWMZ01000233.1:0-28314 GCA_018249855.1 Eueides tales michaeli
ATATATATATATATATATATATATATATATATATATATATATATATATATATATATATATATATATATATATATATATATATATATATATATATATATATATATATATATATACATATATCTGTCATCACTATTATAGAACTAAAAACATATTTTTTTCTATTTCAATCGACTTATAAATTGAAAAATTACACCATTTTAAGGAATGTGGTTTGACAAACTTTTTAAAAATCACTGAATTATTGAATTGGCTAAAACTTCAACTATGAAACATGAAACTGAAAATAAAGCAGATTAGTAAAGTAATAATTATGTAGTTGAAGTGAGCGAAGCCGCGAGCGGTTCTCTAGCTATATACCATGTAGTCCTTATTATTATTAGTCCTGCAGTAAGTTATGGCAGCCATTACAAATAAACAAACGCAACTAAAATAATTTTGAATGGTTTCATGGCACCCGCAGCATTCGGAGACGCCCGACACTGAAATTCCAAAGTAAGTACGAAGGATACCAAAATTCGAGTTTCCCAGCAAAAACGAAATTTTGCAAAACTAAGAAACTCTTCACTCATTATTACTTCGCGAACTACACTTACAGGAGTTGGCGCTCGTCGCTTTTCAATTTTTATATATAATATTTTCTAGATACTCTCTAGTTTATTGTAGTACTAATTTTCTATGTTGTTTCTGTAGTGTTTTCGTTTTGGCTCTTTAAGAAGTTACTGTTTTTTTTTTACTACAATAATACCCTTGAATCTTCTTTTGTTATTTAAAATAATAAAGAAATCTCAGATCTTCTACAGGAAGTAAGTCGTGGCGCTGATACACAAGCGTGTGACTGTAAACGCGATAGGTTGTGTATTTCAAACCCTGTTAGCTTCGCTCTGGCACCGAGGCAAAGCGCGGCGTTGAGTTCCGCCTCTTAACATAAATAGAACCGTCAATCTATCGCATTCACAGTCGTTCGGTTGTGCCCCTGCTCTCAATATGTTAAATAATAAAAAAAAGTATTGATTGGTATAATTATTTTTTACGCAACATTTAGGACATTTATCTTTCCTCCATTTTTTGCGAAAATTCGACGGCGCACTTCACTTGTTGGCCGAAAAAATTAAATTCTCAACACATTCTCCCGACAGAAAATCGAACACAAAACTATAGCCTTCGAAGTCATACGCTGGCCCACTGCACTTATATTCTTCGACGGCGTCTCTATCTGATAATTGCCGAGCGGCGACGGATCGTTAGTTCGAATCAAGCGCTAAACTTAGGAAGTACTTAATTTATATTTGCATTTCATCTCCTCGGGTGAGAGGCGGTTGAAACTTAGCGGCAGAGGAGGCTGAGAGGAGACTCGAGACACGCAGGCAACTACCTTATATGTTTTATATTGGTTCTTAATAAGCCCCCGTACAAGCTCGAGTATTTAGTAAATGCATTCACGACTATCGGTATCATGTGCAATGAAGATTTTAACAAAATATTATTCGTGTAATACTAGACATACTCGTACCTACTTAAAGTGTAGAAGGAGTTTACAAAGTAATTTTAAATGAATGAAGCAGCACCACAGATTTACTGCGTAGTAGCACTTCGTTGTACATTTGGAGATCGAGCCGTAATGCCGCATTTTGTCTAACCAGAGCCGAGAAATAAACCGCTTATATTCAGACACTGACATCTAAATCAATAAAATTATAAAACATTTTAAATTTTATAAAAGTTTCTGACTAAAAAAACACTACCACACCTTGGCAAAGTTGAACTTGTAGCTCTAAAATTGCTAATTCGATTTACAAAAATATAGCTAAGGACCACCACGACCATCAAGATTCTCGATTAAAAGAAGCTATAGTCAAATTGGTTCATTAATTCAGGAGCTAAGGTGCGACAGACAGACAACAAACTGTTACCACACCTCTTTTTACAATATGAGTTAATAAACATAACAGACACTATCTTGTCTGACATACGAATATATCTACATAAAAGATATATTAAAAATTCTTATAGGGCACATATATTAATGTAATAGCGCCCAAAATATAGTTCATTTTTTTATTTTTCTATTTATCTGTTCATTTCTTTATCTGTGCGTTTGTACACGCTAATCTCAAAAACGGGCAATGAGATCTAATCACAGTTAGGTGATGTTGTTTAAAATATTAAGGTCGACAAAATTGCTACAAAATGTTTATTCGTTTAGCTGATATTTTAGTTTTTAATGTACCTATAGATATTGTCTTTAAAGTGATAATGTCTTAAGAACAACAAAGTAGTTGAAATTAATAAATAAGATAGTGTATTTAAAGCGGACGAAGCCGCGGGCAGGTCGCTAGTAGTATATGTACAATGTGACACGTCGATAGATCGAGCGATGAGTGTTTTTCGCGTCAACGCGTGTACGACGTCAACCAGCTAATTACGTTACTCAAATAGACGTTTGCTTACAAGGCGAGGTGTGAGACCGTTGCACCGCACCGAGTCCTGTGAGTGTGCTGAGCGGAAATAATTGGAAGTTATATATATTTTATTGTTTAGTAATCTTTTAAACTAAAAATTATTATTAACATATTTAAGTACCCCCGACGCTTGCTACCTATAACTGCCTCGCGACCTCACTACCTGATCTTGGCAAAGAGTAAGCACTTTCAGCTGTTTTTCGATTTTTATAAAACATTGAAAATTGAAATTAACGCGTTCAGCCACACAAAGACTTCAGTTAAAACAAAACCATTATTGTATTTGAACGTACAACGATCGTAAACCGATTAACGCTATTAAAAAAATTAAAATAATGTTAAAAGAAGCCGTGTTAGCATACCGGCAACAAAATAAGTACTACTTATGTGCCTCTTGGTCGTCCAAAAGGCGCGGTTACAAATCCCGCTACGTTTTAATTTTTATACATTTTCTAAATGAGTATTTTTCTATCTGGAATGTGGATTAGCACATTCGAAATAGTAAAGCCTCAGTACTCTAATGAAAAGAGTTTTTAAAGTGTGATACCACATTATTTAATTTTACATGAAATAAACTAAAAGCTTCGTGGTAATTTTTTATTTTGCAGTAGTGTTATAATGGATCTTTATATACAATAACGATATAGATACCATCTTGGCACAGCGGTCTGTTTGCGTCGTGTCGATTAGGTTTGATCCCCACTCAGGGTTATGAATGATTAAATTGATTTTATTTTTATTTCCCGGTCTGATAGTTAAAGCAAGGCGCTGAGTTCCGCCAAGGAACACGCAAATTGTCTTATTCATTTCAAGTATATTTTTCATTGTATTAAAACATATAACCCGTCTTATGTGATAGGCCAGTCACGTTTGTCCAACTTGTTTTTGTAGTTTTTCATCCACTTTAGACATATTGCGTATTGAATGGCAGAACTTGAACAGTTGGTACAACCGTCCAACCATTCAATGTCTTCGATGACCTAAAACACTACAAAAATGAAATATTTTTGACATCGCATACGTCGATTGGGAGTTCAATATTCATCTGTTATACATACTCGTATGTGACGTGATAGCTTTTACGTTGTTTAAACGAACAGGCATATAATAACGAATGAAAGTTGGTTCTACCTACTGTGGTAGTTCTTTGTATTAGTATATAAGTGTTATTTACTATACTTATGAAGATATTCCAGTCAAAAATAATAAAGCAGCTTTACTACAATCTCAAGTCTTTAAACAATAATTATATATTTTGCACAGTACAATGTCATTTTAAGTAATTACTATTTCCTAATTAAAATTAGTGTAAACCAAAAAAAAAACTTTTTTTGCTTTTATATTTTCATAAGGGAGAGTTATTTTTTGGCTAATAATTGTTGACAGTTTTCATGTTACTGCGTGTAACAGATGTGCTTTACATTATTGGTAGAGATGCCGTTGACGCGTTAAATACGCTTTATCACTTTATTTTATACGAAGATTTAATACGATTGTAGGGTAGTATTCGAAATAAAAATATTTTTAACAGCAATCGTTGTTTTTATTTCTCGGCATTGATTGCACGCAGCCTGCCCCGCTATATACTGAAAAAGGCATCAAGCCGTTTTGAATCAAACTGACAACTGTTAATGAATAGTTCAGTAAACCTACATACTCTATGTATAGACGACATATAGAGTTATCGTTTTAATCAAATATCAGGGCGTATCAACAAGTGTTTCCTCCAAATTGGAGCCATTGTTGAAGCGTGATGAGTTCAGTCTGTACCTAAATAGAGACCAATTCGCCTCCGGGCTACAGAATTAGTGCCTAGGTATTAGTTAAATCCTGCGTTTGACAAGTGAATATCAATTTACTCCTGACATCTATATTATATGTATAACTATGTATAAGTGGTCCGCATTGTGTAATAGAATAAAGAATAGGGGTTCGAATCGTTTAATGTTATAAATTAATATATCCATCTATCAACCACTATTTTTCCACAGTCGGCAAGCAAAGTGAGGGATCGAGTTCCACTGTCTCAAAAACGGGTGGAATTTTACAATACTCTATCAAAGTAATCCTTACTTTATTTTGTTTTATTTAACTATATAATCACGTATATTGAATACTATACATTTTTTTGGGAGCCCGACGTTTCAAACACTTTGCAGTGTTTCTATCTCAGACTTCCCATGACTACTAAGTCACGGGACTACCCGTGAGATAGAATCGTTTTGCAATTCAAGGATTATAGAAATCCTAGTATGAGAGTCTTTCTTAATGCTTTAACATTATTTTGTTAAATACGTATGATGATTTGAAAAAAAAGAAGCTGCTTTGTGAAATTAAGATACGTCGTTTTCCTCTTTCCATCGTATTGAATAGCGGAAATCAACGTACTCATTGTCTACCAGAGTTCGGGAATTATTGAAATTCAATATGGAATTTGAACTCATTACTGACGTTTGTTTATAATTTTCTGTACGAACATTTCATATTAGACCTGTGTAATAACGCGATACAAGACCCCAAAAGTGATTGTGTCATTGCTTATGGAGGTAATTCAGCGTCGAACAGTCTCAGCGCCGTTGTCATGGCGACGCATTGTTTGCGAAATATGATATATACAGACGACGAAGACGGTGCGATGCTACTTTACTTATATGTATTTTTACTATACAATATGTATCTATAAAAATTCTTTAACTAATCGACATGTGCAGTAGTCCACGTAAAGTATTTCCTTCCATTCTCCAATTACCGCCGTATTGGAGGTATTGCGTGTTGAGTAGGTACTCAATACCTCACTTTGCCTTGTTACTAGACCAAAGAAATGGACACCTTTAATATTTCATATTCTCGACCAGGGATTGAACTTACAACTGATCGGGTTTACAGTCGCACACTTGTGCCCATAGGGCTCCACACGTAAACCTCACAGACAGAAGATATATATGCAACAATTTTATTTGCGGTAGGTAGGTAACTCTCCCATTACTGACTGACTGAATTAACGCTGAAAATATATAATATAGGTACTTTGGGGAGTATAGGGGAGCAGAAATTATTACGTTAAAGGAATATAACCGGTTCAAACAATCACGAAAAACTGCAGTTACATTACTTGTAGAAATATAAGGAAAGATCGAGAAGAGACTTTAGCAAATTTCTTTAAGAGGCAATTAGAGGTGTATGCACGTGCTTTCACACAAAGTAAATGATATCGTGGAACGAAGTGTTAACGTATTACGTCGTCTGTGACTCGCATTACAGTCAAGACGCTCACAATATTATCTAAGTAATTGCTATAATCAGTTTAATATGTTTGTATATAATTGTGCCGTTTGTCTACCGTTTATGATTTTTATTTATATTTTTACAAATGTTTGTTCTTTAGAAAATACAACGGAAACAAAAGACCAACCTAATTATTATTAATTTTAAAAAATATTATAAATTTACTTGTAAATAGACCGTATTATAATTTTTCTGTAGTAAACTGAGAGTTACTACGTTTTCTATTTGATATTGTATACTTATTTTCCCTACTTATGTTTTTTTTTTGTCACCGCCGCCCAAGACCCCGTGTAACACCAGAGGAGCTACAGGAACGTTGCCGGTCTATAAGGTGGATGGGCACCGGGGCCCGGCATTACCCAATGCGAAACGCACTGACCAAAGCCATTACTTAACGTCGGTCTTAAATGCCGGGGGTGGTAATAATCCGGTCGAGTCTGCCCATGGGTGTTGTCATTGGTGACAACGTGACTCTCCCGCACGTACTATAGTCGCCTCTTACGACACCATCTGTACCAGGGTGATCCTATTCTAAGCCGGAATCACATGGCATGTATCATAGTTTATAAATGTGAGTTCAATGCCCAAAGGAATTAGTTATATTTAAAAGTTGACGATTTTATTTTGCGGTCGTGCTTACTCATTTTATGTGAAACGAACGAAACCAATATTACAATGACTTTTTTAAGTAACTTTATTCTTTATTTATAATAAATTTCATAGCTGAGAAATGCATACAATATGCTCGCATCTTTTGATTGCGTTAACAGAAAAGCTTAGTTATTGTTGTGCTCCAAGGGTTCCTTGGACACGGGAGAGCTTAATATTTAACATTAATTTCAGCTTGATGTCTCCACGACATCTCCCTATAACTGATCTAGACAGACGGTCAGGCAGGTAACAAATTAATCATATAAGAATACCAATTTCTTTTTATGATAACGCAATCCTAAAAATAGCACAAAGCTGTAAAAAATATTTTAATATTACGTTAATACCTTATATCTAACCTCTGTCCGTGGAGTAACCATTTCACGGTGTATAATTGATGATTGATGATGAACTGCGGTAAGACAGTCTTAATTGATACGTAAACAGGTTCCCTGTGAAAGTTTGCAACAAATTGCGTTTGCATTGTTAACTCGAATGCGAAAGCGAACTTAAATAGTAAAATGGAAAGTTCATTGTATATTCACATGGCTATGATCACATCTTAAAGCATCTTTCACATTACGTGCTAGCTTCACGTGTGCTAGCGTTATCCCGCATCTGCAGGATAGGCAGAGGTTGAGTTGAGTGCTGCATCTTAACACCGCGGGGTCCTTCTCACCACATCGGGAACGTGAAACTTAAAAAAGTGTATTTCTCAAATAGACAGTACAGTCACTTACATAATATTATATTAAAATTTACTTACTTAATTTAATACTCGCACAATGTTCCTAATTATAAACATAGCTGGCATAATAGTAGGTAGCTACAACGATTTGTCTTAACACTAATAAAAATAAAATACAAATATATACTTTATTTTCAGTGACATACGTTTTTTAATGAAAAATTGTAGTTAAGTGTAAAGTAGCTCGTAGTTAAGTAAGAGTAAGTAAGATTATGCAGTATTTTTATAGCAACATTCGTATATGTGTATTTAAGACAATTTACGCAAATGTGTTGGTAGAAAATAATTTGAGTGTCAGTTGAACCCTCAACCATGATAGTATCTTTGATTTTCGCGATTGTTACACATTTTAAATGAAACGCCAAGCTACGTCGAAATTTTTATACGCTTGTTACAACTTATTTATGTTGTTAGCATATTTCCTAGTTATCCTGCTTCGGAGTGTGTGGAATAACACTTTAAAAATAGTAAAAATATTTTTCATAGTCATGCGGACAATGCGATCCAACCAGTTTGAAGTTCCCGAATCCATGCTGTTATGGGTTGATTCGTGGACAGGAAAAGAAATTAAAATGCTCTGTAAAGTTTGCCCATTGGATGTCAGATGTTCTATGAATATCATTTTAGTTCTTTTTTTAACTTACCTACGAGTAGATCTAGGTTAAATTCACATACTGACAATATTTCATGCACAATGGCCTATATGAAATATGTCTTTATGTATAAGCTTATAACAGATCGTTTCCCGTTGTAAATATCGGTTATATTTAAAACTAGCTTTTACGGCGGCGTCGGCTATCTGGGCTCAATCTCAGTGCTTCAGATGTCTCGAGCCGTAAGTTACGTAGCAATGATTAATTACGTGACGTAACAGTACTACAACTTTTGTTTTTCTCTTTATTATTTGAACCAAAAATATTTATTCAATTCAATCTGTTCGTTTCCGAGATAAGTGAGTTCAAGTAAGCAAAACTTTTCTGTGTTCAGATTTTTTAAGTGTTTTTTTTTTTAAATTAGGTAATTGAATAAGAGATCCATTACTGGTTATTAGTGCGGTAGATGTGTGCCGATAAAAAATAATGGTCTTTTTATGAATATTAATTGTTTTAACATAACATAACATAACGACTTTCACTTTTGTCTGAGATATTCTATATTCATTAAAAGAACAGTATCGCCACGGTTACTTCTGCTAACTTTGTGCGTCAAAGAATATATCAATAAAAAAGCTCTCAATAAAAAAAGCTCTCTTTATTCCACTGGATAGGAAGAGTGCATTTCTGTTTTTCGTTGACGGATTTCTGTTCTCCAGACACAATTTCTGAAACAGTTTATATATTATACTTTGTTAAAATTATGACAATAAATATTATGATAGTAGTAGGATCGTCCCCACTCAGGGGAGTATAAATATTTAATAATTTCCGCGTCGTGGTCAAACAGCATGTTCCCAATGTTTTTTGGGTTCCCTTAGCCTTCCTATTATATGGGAAAAAATGTGAAGCTGCTATAAAATGATAGTCGCGGATGTTGATTGATCTAGTGGACTCATTTTCATTTATTACGCTGGAGACAGCTGGAAGTGTCACGTATAGTTTAGACTCTAGTATCTGAATAGTGGAGTGCACATTCGCGGTATTTTCAGTTAAATAAAACAATGTTGTGTACCAAAGCTTAGTGCAGATTCTTATGTTGTTACCTCAGTGATCCATATATACTATAAATAAAACATTTTCAACAACTTGGATTCGAAATCATAACCGTCACGTTCAGTTGCGTGCTTGTATTATATACCACGACTTAACTTTTTAATTTTCTACAACATATATGAATAATCCAATGACCTAATTTAAAAATGTGTAGTCTTCACTAAAACTACCAAGTCAGTGCGGCTATCACACTGCCCGCCGTTCTAGCTCCGATGAAAGGCCGCGTGCAAAATAAACCGCGGGTGGAAAACTAATATTTGAATAATAGATCACCGCTCGCTGTCGCCCAACTTCGACTCACGTAAAAAGGCTGAAGCTTGTTTTCCACAGTCTTAAATGGAATATAGAGAATATCCTAAAAATAGTGTCAAGCGGAAGTCCAGAGGTAGAGCACCACCTGGGGTACCCGAATCACCCCCACGTATGTTTTACGATTATTTATAGTTTTCGAGTTACTATTTATTTTCTGAATTTTTGAAAATTTTCTACTTTTTTCTGCTTTTTTCTCTTTGCTACTGAATCATCACAAATTTTACTTTTATGTATAAAATAATTAGCTTCGTAACTTGAATGAAAATTATTGATGTAAAGTCAAAAATTCACTGTTCGTAAATAACGTTTTAAAAATTCAAATTTACATTAAAAATGTAAACGGATGACTTCATGGTTTCTAAGTAGGTCTCGAAAATACTCCAGACGCTCTGCTTTCATAATCATTTAAAAAAAGAAGTACTTTTGGCTAAAATCGACTCTTAAAGACGAAGACGAAGCCAGATAGAAAAATCCTTGAAATTAGCTAAATTGTCAGTGATTCATTTATTGAACGAACTCTGCTTTCTTTACGAATTTTGAGTGCGATTACGATTTGATTTCGTGTAAATACAAGACTTTAACGAATTTGGCTAAACGGACTTTTTGAAGCTTTAATTTTGAGAGATGTCTTTCTCATACCGAGATTATGCTCTTATTATTATCGCATTACTTTTATAGATATGCAAGACGAAATGCTCCTTCAGCAAGTACAAAATTTTTAAAAAAGTTTTCATTTTCAGCTTGTCTTCATAACATTTCTTGACAAAACACCACTCTCACTCACTCTCAGCAACTTCCGCTTGACACTATTTTTTTATACAGATATTTTAGAATTTACCACTTAGGATACAAATAACTATTATTGCTACAAATCCCGACATTGCATAAGGTCTGTATATTATTTTAAAAAATGAGTTGTGCGTTATTGATATGAGTTGTGCATTATTTTAAAAAAATGAGTCGTACATGGGGAACAGAATGCCTTAACAGTAGGTTCCCCATGTATATTCTGCTATGCTTAATCTGGAACGAGTGTATTACTGATTTGATCAATGATCAATTTTGATCATTGCTGATTTGAAACAATCAATAATATATTTTTGTCGTAACCTTCTTCTATTTCTGTAACAATCAAATTACTTATCTAAACAAAACTATCTATCTTAATCATAAACAATAGATTGATTCTCTGCCCATAATGAGGATCTTACATTAATATCTTTATAAACTTTTACTTAGCTTTCTCTTTTTAACCGCAGTGGACGACCGCCCTGCCGCGGGGTGTCGAGCATAGCATAACGTCTAAACTTTATGTTTAACGCGGTTCAAGAGTACCTTTCAGTTCTCAACTTGTAACTCTCTGCGGATGCTGTAAATGTAACAAAGTCAGATAAAATTAAGGTCAGCTGCAGCTACTGGCTGTTGTAGCTGATACTTGGTCGCTTTTCTTAGCTTTTAATGAGCTAAATGTTGTTCTAAAAACTAATGTGTGCTCTCGAAGTAGTTACTTTACTAAATATTTTATGTGAATATGGCGCAATTGAAACTCATTTATTAATTTCAGATCGGATTCCGCATACAGTAGAGAGCCAGAGTGAACTTAGTAATTTAACTCTGACGGAGAGTGGCATTCATATCCCCCAATTAGTAAGGAGAGTCTTAACACTCGTTACTGAGTGGCGGAACTGAACGCCACACTTTTCCATTATACCAGAGACATCATAGCAGACTTTGCTGTGTTACTAGAGCGAGGTGAAGCTAGGAAGTAATTAATTTAATCACTCAGTATTTTTCATTAATCCTCAAAAATAACAAGTGAGTATCATTGGATTTTTTGTAATTTATTCGTAACATTCAAAAACATCAATCAATTTTACTATTTTTCCAATTTTTCTTTCATTTAGGCTTTTCCAAAAGTATCAAAGACTTTTATATCCTCGTACATATACGTGTATGTGTGTGCATTTTGTACACAAATTATTGTATGTTTATTATTGGCATAAAGCTTGCTACATCCTACATATTTGTATCAATAATAGTTAAATTATGTGCTCATATGATATTATTTGCATCAAGATACAGATAAAAGTTGTTATGAATTAGACTATAAAAGTACAAATTTTCTATTTTTTTTCTAGAGGTACGTAGGTTTTACAAGGCCGTCGTGATATCAGCGTTCGATGATAAACGTGAGAGTCGTGAGCTTAATTCGGACGCGGTGGAACAATGTATTTCCATACTGGCCCTGGTGACAAGACAGAGCGCGGCGTTGAGTACTCTCAATACACGATGTCTGAAAGCTGAATGATGCGTGAAAAACTCAGGTCTTTTAGCACTAGATTCCTTCAATCTACCTGATTCATTGAATTAGCTGAAATTAAAAATACGTATTAAACTTAATATATATTTTATGTCTTTGATTAAAAACCGGTGTAGATAATACAAAATAAAACTTCAATAACTTATTTTGGAATCCGGTTCTTTATTTGAATCGTCCATTTTTATCTTATGTAAACCTCCTTCTGTATTAATGTTTTAAAATTACTCATATCTAATAAGAATAAAAAAGGTGCGTATTAAAAATAAAGTAGTATAATTAATTGCTTCGCCAATTAAATATTATTTAAACTATAACAATTATAATTAAAATAATATTTAATCGATTAAGCATACGTAGATTACGACCTACTTATATCCCCACTATCTGCTGCCCGCGGCGTCCCCCGCGCAGTTCTCGATTTATTACATGAAAATCACCTGACTCTTTTAGTTTTTTTCAGCACCTTAATTCTCCTTTGCATAAAGATAAAAAGAATAGAGTTTTCTTTATATTTGAGGTTAAGTATATTATAAGTTATCTTAGTAAATATCGTAATTTTTCAAGTAGAGTTTTACTAAGATGACATTAATGCAAATGTGATTATTGATCATGTTTACTAGTGCGAGTATATCAAACCATATCTTCATATATATAGTGTACGTTTACTTTTTGAATTGAATTATATAAAATTTTAGAACTTTACTTGACTGTAAAAGGTTAGGAAAGTTTACATTTTTTTAAATATGCCTGCCAGTAATTTTTAGCATAATAATCATTTCGTTCTAGAGTTACTTTAATATAAATGAAAATATTTTCATACGATCCACCAATATTTTCCAGTATATTCACATTTTGACATTGATTAGAAATATTGTACAAGTTAAAATATTTCTTTGTACACTATGTTGGCAGTTTTTCTCTTAGGGGTCAATATACAGTGGAGTTTGATACTATATATGATAGTGGAGTGGCACAATCAGTCCTTAAGTCGATACCGGCGGCTTTAAACTTTTGTCCATATGGCTTTTTGATTATCATCGAAAAGCAAGTTCTCATCGGGAATTGAGTACGTATTTGGAACGGAAATTTTTGGGTAAAAGTGATATGCGTGGTAAAAATATGATTTCACCAGCACACACAGTGAGAATTAGCGCTTCAGTAATATTTCTTTGCAATATTTTGATTTTAAGTCGGGGTTCCGTTGCATGATTCATCCCATACGATAAGGCAGCAATGAAATGCCTAAAAGTAATATGGCAGCAATACCTGAAGATTCAGCTAGAATTTCCCTTGTCGGATAGGTTTTTCCAGTGTCTCTTGGAGCAATTATTAAAAACACCTTCCCTTCCTTATCTATGGCACTTTGGACCACTTTACTAAATATTTGTTTTAGTTACCAAAAAAATTGCAATATGTGTAAATTTGGATGCGCTCTCTTTGACTATAGTAGATAATTCGTTAAGACGGTATTTTTTCAGCTATATATTGTCGATTAGTGCGTGTTTGACTACATTCTGCTAAGGAAACGGGTAGACCGTAGTCAGTCAGAGAATTGCCTCCAATTAAAAATACTATATCTTGTATAGAACAAAGAGAATTGATTGCTTTTTTATCTGTTGGATTGATATTGCCTTCCGTATAAAACTGCAGTAAACTGCCTTCCGCATAACGCCTATTTAAAAATCTTCTGAAATTTATTAATATTTTTTCTCTGATATGGTACAAGACACTAAAATTATAGCGAATAACTGCAATAGACTGCTGGAATTGTCACTGACGTAAGATTCCTCAAGATTGCGGTCCCAGTGGATCTTCTTCAAATAGACGAAATGCCCTGCAATTTGCTTCAAACATAGGATTACACCGTCAAATTTGGTCCTTGAACAACGTGGAGCAACACGCGTAAATAGAAACATTTCCCACTGTTGGGTTGCACTATGTACACTCTGCAGAGCAGCATCTGGCCACATCATTTTTTTCTTCTAACACCGTCTTATATTCATTTTTGACTAATATTTTATATGCAATAGATAGATTTTGACTATAATTTATAGTAAAAACTTAAACAGTCTCCTTAGCACCTCTGAGTCCTAATTACAAATCTCGATATTAATGACAAAGAACATAATATGTGGATGCTTCTCTTCTCTTTTGTGATGCGTCAGTTATGTTTGTCGTATTCTATTACAATTTTTTATTATTCTTCATGCTTTTTCGTAAAAAAATTTTATAATCAAACACTTTTTTTACTTAAAAATATCTTTGGCTTTCACGATTATTATACATTTTCAAAGAAACCAATTTTATTTCACCGGATTAATTCTAATTCAGATTAATCGGATAAAATGTTTTAAAAATGATATATGTGATATGATTTACTTTTTATTATATATATTTACCTTGCATTTGCTTTTTTCGTCAAAATATTTCAAGTGCAAACATCTTTTGTCTATTATTTTAGTATAGCAATTACATGAAATTTATCAATCACAATGACAATATAATAAGACAACTTTAGCTAGGCCGCAATTTTATTGTTTATTGTTATAATTTATATTTCTTTACCACAAAAAAAAGAGACATGTCCCGCAGAGTTTCTTTCGCCGGTTCTTCTCAGGTCTGAGGCAGTAACTTTAGTGAACTGGTGGTAAATTTTTTTTTGACGTTCAAAAAACGAAGCTTGTAACTTCTTATTTTGAATAAAAATATTTGACTTTGACTTTAATTTTAATGTCTCTTTTTAAAATGCTCATCACTCTCTAAAACTTTTGTTATTAACGTATTTAATTATTTCTTATAGTTTATCTCGACCCCTGCTGTTCTGCATCAGGTGTAGAAGTATTGGAAATCAGACCTGACCCTGCCCAGACCTGATGATAGCTATACAACAAAAAAATATTGAAATTGGTCCACTAGTATAGAAGACGTGCCCGTACAAACAGATAGACAAAAATCCTAAGAATTGTAGATTCGTATTTTGTTAGTTATTGTAAGCCTCCTACATAGATATTCTGTAAATAGATTCATTGTACGGACACGACTTTTTACTGTTTCATTATAATATAGATAGAAGATTAGGCTGTCCCTGTGCTCGCAAAACCAACTTTAAGTTGACCCTCGACTCTGCCCGCTTTACCAATTCTTTTCTTCTATTTATTAATTTCCGACGCGTATTATTTTGTTCATTTGATATCCAGATCCGCGATAGTCACATTGGATTATTAAAAAATAGGACCCAATAATATGGCGCTACGGCGTTGGGTTCCGCCACTCAAATGACACAAATTAAATATTTCGAAATGACTCGGTAATTGGTAAAGAATTCTTTGATACTACTTACTTCCGGGTCGGATGTAAAGCAATAATAAAATCTATATCGTTTCAAAGTTTACAAGGAAAACATAAAGAATGTATGTTCTTGATGAAATTTAAAAGTATACAAGAGTACGTACAAGTAACGCCGCGCTGTAACGGAGACTTTATAACGAAACTTTTACACGTCGTAAATATAATTGTTTGCTCGCTCCGCTGCGGTGTTTTTGACACCTAAACTTTGTAGCGACAGCTGCTTGTCTTGCCTCACCTACCTGCTTGCTATTTGTTCTACTACCATCATCTTTAACTAAATTATAAAACTTGCACAAGTTATGAATCTACACCTACTGCGAAACGTATATGTAGAGTTTATTGAAGACAAAATATGGTTGTTTAACATAAGATTTTCTTTTAAAATTCTTTTGATCTTTAATTGCTGCCCTAATTTCATCGTCCGTAACTTTGTTTTCATGGAGTTTTACACTTAAAATTTAAATTTAGTTTTTTTATTAATTTCAAGGCATTCTTTATGGTCGTTGCCTGTGACTATATAATGTAAGGAAGGTACCAAAACTCAAGCTCGAAATATTTCCCTACATATAAAATATTCTTTAGAAATACTCGCAAATTAATTTAATGAATGATACAAATCTAGAATTCTAAAAGATAATATTATCGTTCCGCATTCAGCGGTAAGAAAATTTTTGTTTCAACCATTGAAATTAGCTGAATGAATTTGAATGACTGAGAGCTGAAGCTTAGAGTAATGCAAAAAATATATTCAACTACTTCCGAAATGTTGTATCTTTTTATCTTCACATATTAAATATAAATCATTTCATATAAAATTACAGAAGTTACAGTTACATTACTTGTTGAACGTTCAGCAACTATCACCTTTAACTAAAGTTACTGTCGTACACCTGAGAAAAACCGGCTGAAGAAACGAGGTTCTTTATTTTAATTAATTATATTCAGAATCACATTAACTAGGGAAAGGCACGACAAGCGCCGGGTTCCCTCTGCCCAGGATAGGTGATATGTGAAACGAAACGTAAATCTAAAAAGACTTATTTTATTGCTTATGTTTATTCGTTTTGCCTAACAAATAAAAATAGAACAATATTAAATTTCCTACGTAGCAGGGATTGAACTCACTACCACTGTCTGTCGAACAACCCCCTCTATACAACAATAACATCTCAAGTATTGTTTCATACAAATGTGTATTTCGTTTCATGTAATAATTTACGGTCATTATTAATTCAATGCTCTCTTAAAAATTCGAACACCATAATTTGGTTAGAAGGCGACTTGACGCCTGCCGCCGCGGGACGAGCAGACGCGAAGGCTGACGCAATGTCAACAAAGAAATGTGGAAAATGTAATGACATTATATATTTTTGTACTTTTGTACGTCCATTTTCTTAAAATTATGCCGTAATAGAGGTACACTTTTATAGAATTGTTCTAGTGCATGAAGAGTGACATTTGCTTATTCAAATTTTATTAACAGTAATGGTATTACTCCTGATCTCAAACAGGAAGTATTAAAATAAATTAAATTAAATATATTAAAAGTGATGTAAAGGAATCAAGAGGGTAATTTTATTAATTTAAATAATAATAATAAATCTACAATTCAATTATTATATTCTATATTCCAATGAACAGAGAGCGTGGAGAGTAAAGTGATGAAATGTGAAAAAAAATATGACAATATTTTCTATCCTTTATTTATAAACAAAAACAAAACAAACATTTATTTTTAAGAGGTCATATTAGATACATTGAACTCACAATAGAAATAAACCCTATTGAAACGAAAATAATATATAAAGAATCGAAAAAATAGGCCATTGAAGTTTATAATTCTGTCTGAAAAATAAAATTCAGGCACTTCAGCTCCTCAACAAGTACGTACTGGAGTTCAGATCAAAAGTTTGAAGATGTTTATTTGGTTGTTGGCGAAGTATCAGTATCGCGCCACTGCCTGTGAGCCCCGGCCGGGGCCGGCATTACAACTATATTTTACCTTAACGTATTCAGTAAATAGAGGGCGTACAGGAAACTTTATGATACAAATTTATGAAATGGATCAAATGGCTCGGAGGCCCAAATAAAGAAACGTTTAACGTTTGGTCCAAGGCGTGGCAGCGGGCTTTACTGTATCCAGACCTTTCATATCGATATTGATTTAGGTATACTTAATGGTGCGTTACATACCCATTACTGTGGACCGTTAAATAGAGTGTAGAGCACATAGTGTTACTGAAACGATTTGAAAAAACAAAGTGTACCTACTGTAAACTTACTGGTTCCTACGCCTTTGGGTTATAATTATATTAAGTGTTTTAAGAACTGTTGTCGTCCCATACTCGTTACTATAAATATATTTTTTGTTAATATTTAATTATATCTAAGCTTCGAATATTACTTGTACTGGTTGGTCGTAATGATTGAATAAAGCTTATAAATTGACCCTTCAAGTCCGTTACAGTCATTCATTCAAATATACACGTTGACCAGTGTAAGCAACACAACACAGCTTCTACGCACGCACGTCTACTCTAGCCGCATGATCAAGACCAGTGACATGTCATTACTGTGGGAGCCACAGGCGAGAGAGGCGGCTTAAAGTAAACTACCGATGTTACAGGTAGAAAGAACGTAGTCGTTTACATCGTTTCGTTGTCTCAAATTCAAAATACTTGAATAAAGAGTATATTCCACAACTAATAATTGTTAGCAAATAATTGCACTCCATCACGTCCACATGAGTCGTATATTAACATTTACAACTATGTTCAAATTTTTAAAATTATACCAAAGATTTAAAAAATGACATTTAAGCAGCTCATAATTAAGTATCTATGTTTACATCTAATTGTTTCTATATTTTTACTCTCTATTTATTATTTCCTTTCTTAAAAACAGCTAAAAGTCTATGTCTTAGACCAGATCCCCACAGTTATCCCGCGTAGTGTCGGCCGTAGCACCTCCTGCCCCACTCTGGAACATTGCGATTGCTCGCGACCCGCAATCCACGCTTTATGTCTATTCTACTAGATATACGACGGTGTTTTAGTGGCGAATCTCTCCACTCTCCTGTTTTATGTTATGAGATTATCAATATAACTAAAATGTGTAAACATAGATAAAAGGATAGGGAAGGGTATTGTTAAATTGACGATCATCATTTTCTGGTATACTCTATAAATAACACAGTTTTTTGTGTGTTTAAATTGAAGTGTTTCTGATTTTTTTTATTAAAATTTTCACGCGTCCCTTCGTACTAATATGTGAGACATATCTTAACACAATGCACCACTTGCAACGTTCATCGACTATCGTGAACTCTCTCCGGAGCTGGCATGGGGCAAAAATACATTTTCATAATAGAGCTCTAGAGACAAGAGCCTGTTAGTTTTCTCAACAACCGATTCAACATCGCTCACAATATTAATCTTTTTATAATTGGCCCTGAAATTACTTAGTACTTCGTAGAAATTTTATCTCAATATCAGAATATTATGGAGAGTTGATTCAAGCGGTCTGTTTACGTATGGAACATTTTTATAATAATATAAATTCAATAGAATTGAGGTCGTCGTGGCGCAGCGGCATTGATAACAACCAGCGGTTGAGGATTCGATTTCTACTCCAGGAAATTAATTGTTTTTATTTCTTCTTTGTGGTACGGAGATACAGTGCACCCATTATGCCTATTAATTAGTTTATTAAAATTATAGAAGCATTTGACATCTCTGGCATAAATTATGTATGAAATGATTTTGTATCCATAGTTTTGATATTGGCAATAATAGTATTGTTTATTAAGAGGTTTCAAACTTGAGATGGAACCTAGGATTTGAAATTCGAACTTCTGTTCTGTTACAAAAGCAAAAAAATAATTTTAGTGGGGATGGAACCTGTAACAATCGTATTTACAGTCACTTCCACATCTGTTGGTTGTACCAACATATTTATTATTTCTAATACACTTGTTATGAAAATCTGTTCGTAATGATGTTTAGACTCGCTAGTGGGATTCGACTTTGTAGACGCACGCGGGAACATCTAATGATCGATGGCAATACGTAGGTATATTATAACAATCTTATTTTAAGGAGCACTTGTTGATATTTCATCTTATAGAAACTTATACGTTTTCGTTTGCTATATGCGGGTACTTATAAAGCTAAACAAAGTATTTTTGCCCTTTAAAACTACCTTAGAAATACTTATCGAATGAAATAATGTCTTTATTTTTTGAGGTTCGTCTGTACATGCATAGCTGTATTCAATGTTAGGATACTCCAGTTTTATATATATATATATATATATATATATATATATATATATATATATATATATATATATATATATATATATATATGTTGGTTCTTTCGTGCTTTACTAACAAAAAATAAGTGTTAGCTCCGAAAAATTTATTGAAATGTGGAAAAGACGAGTTTTAACACTTGTTTGCATCTACCTAGCGTGATGTAAGGGAGATAGTAATGTCACTATTATGAAAATAGAATATCATTTGCTCTATTATACAACATGACAGGTTAGCTCGGTCTCAATAGCATCTGCGTATTACTATTATCTGTGTAGTCTAACTGTCACTTGCAGTAGGTACTGCTTTATAGTTAAGATCGCTAAAGTCTAGATTATAGGTCTAGTCCTGCTTTCAATTGTAATAGGAATTTTTAAATAGTAAGTTTTAATTTTGGAGTATCTAGGTGAGTTTTTAATGTGAGATAATATATCTCTCTAGTAGATTGTAACTTGTAAGTCTCGCAGACAAATATGTTTCAGAAAACTATTGACTAATAAGTTTATCAGTTATATACAAATCTACATTGAACGCTTGTTTAAAGCGTATATGAATATTTATAGAAGTATCTACTCTGTATAGTATCAATTTTAATCTATTTATTACACTACCTTCGCTTGCAACTTTATTACAATGTAAAATGTGATCTAAGTGCAGTACTTTCTAAAATATTTGAAATTTAATTTTGAATTTAAGTCAACTGACAGACGGATGCCATCTCCGTCTGCTCCTGGGATTCCCAAAAATGTATAATATTTACTAATTATAAACGCGGTTAGTCGTTTAAATCAGTTTCACTTAAAATAATAGATTTGCGATCAAACATCTCATTGAATCTCTCTGTCCATTGCGTGTGAATGTGATTTCAAAGATATTTGTATAGACAGACATGTTAGTGAAATGTGATTTTACTTTATATTAAATTTGCAAGAACTACAAATTAGGCTAATAATTTTGCAATATTATATTTCTATATCGATAAAATAATGTAGAAATAAACAATATTATTATAAAGATAAATATATCGTTCAGAGCCGAGCCGCCGTGACGTAGTGGCACAGCCTGTGCGACAGTTGTAGGTTGGATATCCTCCTGGGGAACTAGTTATTAACTATTTCAATTTCCCGCTCCGGTCACAAAATATTGAATTTTGCCACTCAACATACACATACAATCTTTAGAGTATTGGGGCATCTGCCTGCCCTGCTGTATGAGGGATTCAACGTAAAGCTAAAAAAATATACATAGATATATAAATAAACGCCGATACACGAATTTTATCTCAATGCAACATATAGGTAGGTGTGGAGCACAGCGCGGTGACCTACTTTGCTGCCAGTTGGCTTTGTTGCACATTTTTAATAAGCTAAACGGAAGTGGGACGGAGTGTCTTTACACTAGAGTTCCCAAGTTCCCTCTGCCTGCCACGTGCGGGATACAATGTGAAGCTGAAAAAAAAAACGTCATTATGTATTTTGTTAAAACGATGCCAAAACGAGTAGGTATTTAGTCTCTAAAACGTATGAGGGTTCAGAAGAACTTACATGGCTACATTGAAAGAATTACGACTAGGTTGAAAACGGCCTGTCCTGCATTAAGTGGATGGAGAGAAATTAAAAATGGGTGCCACTTTGGGCGTGTTCATCGCTCAATTATTAGTTTGTGTTTTTTTC
Source organism: Eueides tales michaeli (assembly GCA_018249855.1). Classification (NCBI taxonomy): domain Eukaryota; kingdom Metazoa; phylum Arthropoda; class Insecta; order Lepidoptera; family Nymphalidae; genus Eueides; species Eueides tales. The sequence continues at coordinate 20,818 of DWMZ01000233.1, forward strand.
AGCTAAACGCCTTATACCGCACGTAGCAGCGCGGGCAGGGGGAGGTAACCTAGTGTTAAGACACTCAGTTCTCCACGCGCCGCCACCACAACACACCTTTAATATTATGCCGAAGACATGGAAATGACTTATTCTCCCGAGCGAGAATTGAACCCACAAACAACTGTCACGTTGCAGTCACTGAACCATAAGTTCACTTTCTTACATTTCATTTTTCAACTTAATAGTATTAGAAGTACCCACAACAAAATTTAAAATGTATCTTCTGTTTCCGGTGATACGTCCATATGGTTCGTTTTTTACTTTATTATTTATGGCATTCAAACGAATCCGATCATTGAATAAAAAACTCTATCGTTTAATATTATTTTTTTAAAAGCTTCAAGTTGTTTTTAGTTTTAAATAGTTTTTATTATCTTAAGAAAACGTCTGCAGTATTATGAATTTTCTTCGCATCTCTTCTATGGCTTCGTCTAGAAAGATTTCTCATCGTTTTTCTTACGATAGTTATATCGCGTTTCATGACGTACCGTATATTTGATGTTCTAGAATATATTACTTTTATAAATCAATGAAAGAGCATCCCTAAGAGCACTCGGATCGTAAGTCCAAGATTAATACCTAAGTATTTGTTTCAACTTCAATTGAACTATTGATATCTACTCAAAAAATTGCAGAAATTCTTGTTTTATTCTCATTTTTTGAATACAGAAGATAACAAAAGTTTTAAAACACATATCATGTTATAAGACTAAAGTGTCGCTATTCGGTGGCTTTTTTATGGGTCAACTGTTTTTGTATTTACATTAGCATTAAATAATAATATTACCTATGTATTGTTAAACGTTAAGCGGCGAACAATACACTAATTGTAGGTACATTGCTGTCATGTTTCAATTTGTGAATGTTTTCATGTTTGTTATAGCTGAAGTTTCATATTTTACTGAAGCTCTGCCAAATCTAATGGAGTTTTAAATTTACATTTTGTTAGGCAATACAATTACTTTTGTATCGGTAGTGGTTAGTGGGATCAACGCGATTGGATGAAAGAACAACGCCGCATGGTCGTTTGAATGAATGAGAAAATGAAAAGAATTTACTTTCAGGGTAATATGAGAAATCGAAGCATTGAGTTCCAACATCAACACTAAAATTAGACAAAAATAAGAAAGGAGTAGTAGTTACGTTATATGTGGCTATCAGGTATCGCGTCATGGCGTTGATGATCGATTACTTATGTATCGTACTTAAACTAAATTGAATCGAGCGATTTGTAACGCATTTTTTGTCCTTTGTATTTTCTTTATAATACTGCTTAATCAGTTACGGTGGAATTACTTGCGGAAAAACTAATATTATAACGTCCTTTAAATTGCTAGAAACTTTAAATATGCCAGTGACTTCAGTCTCCCCGTTCATCTTGTTTAATAATCTTGAACAACTTTGCACGTCAATTAATATTTGTACGATAGTATAATGGTAATTTGTATGTTGAAAGGTCACTGAAAGTGGCCAAACCAAAGCTGGTTCTTTTCTAGCTCGTCTATCGGCGTCGTCGCTGTGGATATTATTAGGGTTCATGTCAAAGACAATCACTATTGTGTTTTCATTGTAGTCTCTTTCAAATGTTAAAATATCAGTTATTCTAGATCTCGTCATTATTGAATGTCACCCTGAGGATAACATGGGACAAAAAATTAAACGAAATGGTTGTGACTCCTGACACGAGAATACATACGCGAGATAAATTGACGTAATTGGACAAAGACAAAACTTTTTAACACCTAGTAATAAGATTGGAATAATATCTACTAGAGGAACATAAAAGTTATCATTACTTTGCCCAACGCATGTTCCACAGTTACACGGTGTATTGAACGAGGAGTCAACTCGGTTACCTGCTTTTCTAACCGTCGTTCTGACAATATCATCGGTCCATCTTATAGGTCGTCGTCATACATTTTGTTTAACCTATTTCTATTGTAGTTAAATATCATGGCCATTTGGCTCTTAAATATACTATTACAGTGCTAAATGCTACTCGGCCTAGTTGAATACGGCGTTGTATTCGTCGCGTAGCTCGGCTGCCGAGATTGATTGCTTGGTTGTGCTAAATGTCCATCCATTTTATAAATCCTATTTCCATCTGTTACAATATGGACAATGACGTCGTTGGTCATAATTTTAGTGTGAATGATGTTCAAGGCCGATATTAAGGCTGTAGACAATTGTAAGTCCTGGATGTTATCGGCTAAGACAACTATGTCATCTGTAAAGTGGAGGTGGTCAAGGCGTTTGAGACCATCTCCAACAAGCAGGACGTAACGACAACGACAAGAATACGTTTTGTTAGTGAGTGGAGCTGTAATTGCAGCGGAGTCTTCTTGTGTATACCTCGAATGAGATCCACAAGCCTTGAATAAAGTAAGTTTCTGCGCAAGGAGGTCATTACTTGAATAGTGGAACTCTTCAGAGGTTACAATCCAATCTATACCACTTGACTAAATTAACTAATTTTCAAAATATTTATTTTATTGCGATATTGCGTATATTTTATACACAATTTGGTATTCACTGAGACTCCAGTTTTATTTATACATACAAATGACTATTGGACCTTGGTCTATTCAATTGTACAATGCGACATACACGGTCAAATAATGTAAAAGAGTGATCTAAACTTTGTACATACTATAACATACATACAAATAAGCTTATTTATATTTTATTTTAAGCGGAGTACTAAGATAGTAGTTGTAATTTACTCTGATTTCCACTTTATGCGTAATTCAGAAATGTCGTATGAGTTCGAGTATAACGACCGTACCCGTACTGGGTGCTAATCCGATTATCTTAAAACATATAAATACCACCTATCGATTAAAAAAGCCACTTCAGTTTGGGAGCTACGGTGCCACAGACGGTCATACAGACAGACAGGTAAAACTTATAACAGCCTTCTTTTTGCGTCGGGTTAAAGAAGTCGTCCTTATGCAGCGGCATACCGTCTAATTTTAAATGCGGCGGGGTTTGTGATTTTAATTACTGCAGTTATTTTCTTTGAATGCAACTAATTTCATTTTCTTACTTTAGTGACAAGACAAAATGCGGCGTTAAGTTCTGCAACAAGCATATCTAGAAAATCCGGGAACGGTACATTTAAACCCTAAGTTTTCTCTGCGCATTGCGGAAACTATTTGCGGGAATAGAGTTACAGCGTTAAGCTATAAAATAAAATAAGTAAAAATAATTTTGACACACGAGGCATAAGTGACGTGAAGCTTATATTACTATGACCTAGTTTAATTTCGCGCAACAATCATCGTCATCAACTATTTTTATGACTAATCCAAGTATGTACTTCGTGAATCGAACTGATGACCCATGAAGACACAATAAAGCGAGTGTCCAGTGTACTGCATCTATCTACTCTATCTCATTATCTCTATCATCTGGCATGTCATTTTAAGCCGTAGTTAAACGCTTATTTTGGTTGGCTGGTTGGTTGTTATACTAATAAATCACCGGATTTATTATAGATTTTATGTAAGTAATATCCCTGTGCAAATCACGAGTAATTTATATCATATAGATACAAATTATTCGTGATTTGCACAGGGATATTACTATACACAATAACACACAGAATAATCTAAAAAGAACCCATTACCTAAAAAAAAAACAAATTTAATGATAAAAAGTCACATTTCATTTGGGAACCTCCGATATCTTCGTTGGTTAAAATCATACAGTTGATATCTACAGTGTACATTACAAGTGCACTTGTATAATGTGGTATAAATCATTTTTAATTAACCGTGCAGTCAGTTACTTGGTAAATATTGTAAAGTTGGGCGTACATTGCACATTTTGCTGCAATTTCTACACTCGATACGTATATTTTTTTATAGTGTTATAGTACGCTTATTACCTTTTCTCTTAAAAGTGCTTCCATAACCACCTGTTTGATCTAATGTTGCTTCTGTAGAAATTTCGAGATATTCTATCTTAGAGCTTCTCTCAGTTTTATATAAAAATAATTGGAATAATATCTTACAGATTCAAAGAAAGAATATTTTTATTTTACATTTCAATATTATACCGTATACAACGATCTATGTCGTGTCATTCAGATGGCTAATGTTTTGTAAATTTGTATAACGAACACAACAATAACGAATAAATAACTGAAATTTGCTATTTGTTTTATCTCTCACAAACAGTTCAACACAAATTTCTAGCAACACATAGAAAAATATATATATTAATATGTAATATGATAAAATGGTATTAATATTTTTTGTACAAAATAAAGGAAATCTTACAGTACATAATATAGGTTCTATATAATATATCTATATATATATATATATATATATATATATATATAGATATATGTGTGTGTAAAGGAGACAGTGTACGCTTACGACTGTACACATTTTTCCACTCCGCTAATGCTGAATCGACGATGATTCTATCAGCGTATCAATACCAGTTAGTTCGGACGCAGAATCAAAGACGACAATACATTTTAGGAGTCAATTTAAATATACTTTAATAGATTGATTGATACATTCATATATACCATATATACACACAAAAATGGATAACCTAGGTTTTGTGTACGACGAAATGCCGCGAAGTGATGTGGACACTCTACAAATTCTGCAGCTTCTCTCCGCTGACAGTGAACCATCACTACCTGATTATAGTACACCTGTCAAATGGTAAGTCTTCATTATTTGTAAAAACTAAATTATACTAAATTAGATTACAACATAAGAAAAACTATATGTATGTCTAATTGGTTAGGTATTTTAATAACTGGTTGTTCATGTAATAGAATTGCTACGTTCATACTCTAAGCTATATTTATGGTAAATAGCGTAAAATGATTTGTTGACCAATGAGAAGCCTTGTATTTTTATTATCATTTTGTAATAATTCTCCATTTTTATTTCTGTCTATCCGGATAGATAATCTAAGAAAAGAATTTTATGTTCAACGTTTGTAATATTAATCATGTAACATGAGCTTAATAACATTAAAATATATTTATGAGAACACGTTCGTTATCATCGGCCAATACAAATATCCAGCTAATTGGTTTGATACAGAGAAAAAAACACAGGAATTAATTTAAAAAATCAACAACAATTTTATCGATTATATTAAGTGAAATAACATAGAGATATAGAAAACTTTAAGTTCAAAATATTCTATGCCTACTCAAGGGAGCATTTTCTAATAGTTCTTGAATCATCGAATAAACATAAACCAGCACGGAAGACAGTTCTGTTTCGAGGGACTTCAACTAAAAACCAAAATAATCAAATATTACTAATTTGCACTTTACCTTATAATATAAGTGAACATAACGCAAAGAATTACGAAGAGAAAAGTAACCAATCAAAGAATCTTCTATTGTTAAGGTTATAGAAAAAAATTTTTTTTTTAGATAGTTATTCGGTAAGAGATCAATTTCATTTTAACGACCTGTTAAACGTAGAAGTAGAGCAAAACTTTTCAAGTGATGAAAACTTTTACTCGTGAGAATTAATTTTAAGACGTGATATGTAAGGTCGGTATTTAGGAAGTTTCTACGCCAGCAAATGTTGTTACCGGTTTACCCGTTTCGACTCTCCATAGTTTTTAACTTCTCGCTATATCCTGAATATAGGCACCAGATAGCAAAGTAGGCAGAGGAAACCAAGTTTTGGGTTGAGTGTGTGTGCTACCACGAACAGTTGAAAATAATTCAATTAATTAATTGGAAATAAAAACCCACACCCATAGCGCTAACAGACTCAATTCTGCTGTGCATATTCACAATTTATCATTGTTTTAATCGCTTAAATCGCTTGAAATCAAAGGCGAAGACTTCAGCACCAAAAGACCTTACAATATGTGAACAGCAAAAGAACTTACAATAAGTGAAAAATTATAAACACAAGGGAATACAAGTATTTAAATATCATACCTACTACTAGTACTACCCCTCTTCAAGATAAAACTTTCCTAACCTAAAGCTTTTATCTGGAGTATTATCTTTCTGACTACTTATTTCTAAGTATCACATGTGATATTCAGCACATCCAGGTTTCATTTATGAAGAAATTTATAAACAAACTCTTATTTGTTATTCGATATCGCTCCTGTGCTATGGAATATATATATATATATATATATATATATATATATATATATATATATATATATATATATATATATATATATGCAATACGACTTCAAGTTTCATCTTGCACCACAGAGTAAACGGAGGCAACCTAATGTCAGACTTTCTGCGAGAATTAGAGACAAGCCGCAAGATTAGTAGCAAAATCTAACGCTGCGCCTTGTCAGCGTGTTACGTTTAAAGTCAAACGGATACACCGTGGCACGAACATACAATGACATTGCATAGCTCCGATATTGTTGAGGCCTGTAGTGGCGCAGGAGCAAGTGCACGTGACTTTAGGCTATTGGTTCGATTACCACAAAAGAAAATATTTCTTATTTTTATTTCTTGTTCCGGAAACGAGGCAAAGCGCGGAGTAAAGTCCATCCCTTAACACGCTATGTCTGAAGAATTCGGCAGAAAGTGGGGAGTTGAAGTATACAATAGGAACGGAGTCCCTTAATAAATAAATGACTGAATTCCCTACATTATGTTTTACTTAGAATTTAAGAGTACATTAAAAGCGGTCAACTAATGATATAAGTTTTGATCGACTACAAAAATTTAAACCAGCAAACGAAGTGATACGTACTAACCTACATCCGACTCGACAACAACTTATTGTGCTTATTTTTATTGCTGACGGAATGCCTAAGGATTATTTAATTACTGCATATTAAAATAAGCCTCGTGATTACGAAAAGTAAATAGTCGCTAAGGGTTGTCGTGGTGTAGGGGCACAAGGTGTGTATTAAATTCGGTGGAACGGAGCGTATTGAAACTACGGTTCCTTTTAACTACCTTGCTGTGCGCAATATGTAAAAGGAATTAGTTGGTGTTTTAGCTAAAAGTGAGCTATACCTAACTTATATAATTGAATTTGTATATTAAATTATGATCAATACTATCTATTGATAATTTTCCATATAAAATAACTGCATGTTGCTTTCTTATTTTGATATACTAACATGTGACTCCAGTAGTCAATTGTTCATAGCATATACATTAGGAAAATTTTGAATAATCGTTTATCGTTTATCGTTTTTTTCTGTACATCCCCTAAAATACAGAAAAAAATTGATACTTTTACAAACTTTTGTACATTTTACAAATTTCAAATGGATGAATGTCGTTCTATTATATTCTAATAAGCTTTTTAGCCTTTGTGGGGACCATCTCGAGGTATTTTTGGTATATATATATATATATATATATATATATATATATATATATATATATATATATATATATATATATGTGTGTGTGTATATATATATATATATATATATATATATATATATATATATATATATATATAT
>DWMZ01000234.1:0-28276 GCA_018249855.1 Eueides tales michaeli
TCAACACTGAACTTAGCGCAATCTGCTGGTGCATTTGAAAACTAATTCGCGTTCCAATTAAGCATCAGCATAATTCGGCATTGTGCGCCACTGAGTCGCATTGTGCTCTGTAATTGGAAAACTACCTGTATAACTCGTGTGTCTATGACGTCACATGTGACTTGACTAGTGCTTACAGTATTATCGGGTCAGTAAGTTAGCATCGTGAGCAGTTGTTCGTACGTTCCACGTCACTATTGTCACTTTCCTCGATTGAGGAAAATACAAGCATTTTACCATCTTCATCGGCTACACGACATACTCCACTCATGCTTATATCAAAATGCTCTGTTCGGTTATGTTTAGCTTGTCGAATCCGTAAGCTTACTCACAAGTTGGCCGAATTATTAATACAGTTAATAAACGTTGGCGCGATCACAAAATTGGAACCCACGTTAGCGTAGCGGAAAACGGTCTTTAACGCAGCTGCTAACGAAGGGTCCCTTTTAATGACCGCGCCAACGTCTGTCACCTGTATTAATAATTCGGACCCCTTGTGAGTGTGCTTACAAATTCAACAAGTTAAACATAACCGAACAGAGCATTTATTATAAGCATGAGTGGAGTATATAGTGTAGCCGATGAAGATGGTAAAATACTTGTATTTTAAGCAGTTTTCGCAATCGAGGAAGGTGACATTGACGTGGAACGTCATAATAACGTCAATGTTCACGATGCTAACGCTCCGATCCGTCCGTACCGTCGTACTAATCAAGTCACATTTGACGTGAAAGTCACATGAATTTTATCGCATCTGTGGTACGCTATGACCGCTGATCAAAACACCGATCATAGCGTACTACAATTCGGAAAACGGCCAAACAGTAAATTAAATATAAACTATTAACACAAAAAATAATGGCAATACTATTGATGATCTGCTATCGATATCATGTTGATTTTCGCCGAATTCTAGCAGTAACCCGAAGAACTCAATTAGCGTGGATGCAGAGGTCGAAGCGAAAAGGTCGACTCGTGTAAAGGATGGATATTTATTCTTCACTCCCAGGAGTGAAGTTCGTTCCAGATAGTTGCAAAGTGTCCAACCCTGAGCATGATATAAATAGTCGTACCCATCGGCTCCTGGTCCTCTTCGTTCAAAGAACGGTTATAATCTCTCTGGAGAATTACTGGAGATTACTCTAAGATTCTCTGGAGAAATAAATAAGATTGTAACCGTTCTTTGAACGAAGAGGACCAGGTGCTGATGGGTACGACTATTTATATGATGCTCAGGGTTGGACACTTTGCAACTATCTGGAATGAATCCAGATTATCATAATTCCAAAACACGGAAATAATATAGGCACTTCTTCTGGACAGCTACCACCCCGTCACCTTTCTGCCGTCACTCGCGAGGGCGCCCTTCCATCCACACCATAAACAATTCGACTTCCAAAGTGAACTGTCCACCAGACTCCAGGTCACCACGCAGTAGCTCGCAACAAACAGGGGAATGTGGTAATGAATCACCCAGAGCTCGTTATGTTAGGATTACCGTGGACCAAACACTCACGAACCCCAAGTAATTAACTTAAGTAGACATCTGTGTCCTACGCTAAAATCATGAACAACTGCACATGAAACTGGGAATCTATAAAACCTTAATTAGATACTGGCTTACGTACGCAGTATCTGGATAGTTCGCTCTAACAAGCGATTCGTACAGAAGCGTATCCAGCAGACAAAATCTCTACTCACCGCCACCCACGGTACGTTCAAAACGAAACGACTCGCCAGAATCTTGGCATGGATAGCTTGGAAAATTTTGTCGCTCAATTTATTAATTATCGTTGCCCACGGCCATGACCAGAGGAGCTATAGGTGAGAAAAGGTTTCTTTATTATTTAATAAATATTTTTAATTCTTGTTTTGCAATAACTTTTTTATGAAAAATACAAACCAAATGAGTACACGAATCACCTGATGATGAGTAATCACCTCACGGCCACGTGTAACCCCAGAGGAGCTACAGTTGCGTTGCCAGCCTTAAAGGTGGAGATAAACGTGCTTTTTGAAGGTACCCATGTCGTGTCAACCTGGAAGTAATGGCGCAGGTAGGCCATTCCACAGATGTGTGGCGCTTAGAAGGAAATCCCTACGAAACCGCAAAATAATCGTGTGGCACGTATCCAGACGATGAGGATGGTATTTCAGTTTGTAACGTACTGTGTAATTCGGCGGCAGTTACCAAGTCAAACACTTCGTCCTGTGATAAATGCGGCAAAGAACGCACAGTGAGGATATGTCTTTATGCAAAGTCAAAGTATCAAGCACAGATCATAGGGTCCCCAACGATGCGAACGGCCTTATGTTGTATTCGATCAAATGGTTCAAACTGATACTGGGGCACGCCAGCCCAGAGGTGAGAACTGTACTCCCTGTGAGGTCGAACCTGGGCCCTATACTGGACCAAATGGTGGTTTGGCGTGAAGTATTGTTTCGCACTACTGATGACCCCAGTTTCTTCCAGACCAACTTGGCCTTGTTTTCCAGACGATCGCGATACTGGGTGTCGCTCGAAAAGCTGACTCCCAATATACTGATGCTGACCTTTAAGAGGAGTGTTCTTGAAAACCGGTAACACAACAAATAGGATATTTTTAGTGGTAAACGTAACTTTAGTTTTTTTGGGGTTAAATGGAATTTTTACCCTATATTTTTATTTGCTATTCGTGACTCACTTACTTTTAGTCCTCTTTTTTTTCTATTACTTTAACACTACTACAACCAAATAACAACAGTAGTATTTCTAAGTAATAACAATTATGGACGTGTAAATCTTATAAATCAATGAACGCCGGCTGCAAGCACGAAATATTGTCACATTCCACCTTAGGCGAGCGTGTAAGCAAACGCGCGGAACAAACGATAGAGAAACACCGTCGGCCTAAACGTTCAGTTTGTGAGTTTAGTCACATCCAACTCTCTTCCATTCCATAGTTGTCTAATTTATCAATTAACTACTTCTTTATATGATAAAAATAATCATATTTCCATAATGATTGTGTGAAAAAGTAATAATGGCTTGGAATGATAAGCATTTCCCATTGATAAATTTAATATCTTCTATCTTCTTAAATTTAATCTTGAATGTCTGATTAAAAGTTATATCTAGTAGTTGTACTACTACTTAGTCATATTTTTTTTATAATATTTCACTCAATTGGAAGTTTATTTAGTTGAATTCACTAATCTAGTGGTTCTAACATCTCATTCTCAATAATTAAGGCTTGTTATCTATATAACACATGTATGTGGTCTGAGGTAAACAACTCTTTGACATTTTTACTATTTTTAAAGTGCAATTCCACACTTAGAAAAGACTCTTTGACACTTCCATAGGTAAAAGCTTTTCTGAAGGCAAAAGCTAGAAAATAGTAATATAGCACCTTAGTATAAGTTTAAGATAAGCTTTAATTAAGAAATAAAATAATGGATGACATCATAACTGTTTAACTGTAATTGCCAAGATAAACTATTCAATTTTCACAGGACATTAATAATTTTTAAAGTGTTTTTTTTTCTCCATTTCAATAACACGAAGCATGGGTTAGGATACAAATATCTGGATTTTGTGTAAAAAGCAGAGTGGAATTGCCTTTATACTGAGGTCTCTTTGTCTACCTGCTGAATGTTTTGATGATAAAGTGATAAATAGAACTATGGCAAAGGCCATAAAGTCTATGTAAACATAATATCCGGCATCTAGTTTATTATAATTGTGATTTGATAAAATTAGTTCGATTAAGATCACTCAAAATTAAAATGAGAATCATAACTTAAAGTTAGTATTATTATTTATAATGACAGTTCTTATCTATTTATTACATATTTAAAAGGTTAAAGTTTTTACTTAATTTCCAGATAAATATTTTGCATTTTTTGGCAATTGCTATTATTGCATGAAAAAATTATGAAGAATAACAACATTAAATTCTGTTTTTTAGTCTTTATTGTAGATGTAAGAATAAAAGTATTTAATTTGTAAAAAAGTTTAGTTAGGAAAATATAAATGAAACAGTACCAGTTAACTAAATTTAATAATTTTCACATTTAATAATTAAACCACTACATAATTATTCAAGGCCAAGATGGTGGATCACCCTCCTTTACCCTACCTCCAAAAAGCATTGATTTATCCCTGAAACTTGTCATTCTCAGAGTTTCTTGATCATCAAGATACTTTCCAATGAAAAATCCAGTCATAGGTATACCAAGCCAAATAAAACGAGGAGTAATTCCAAATATGGCCATATTTACTTTTTTTCACTCTTTTTCCACTTTCTAGTGTGATTCCAATCAGCCCAAATGAGTGTAACTGCTAAGGTTGGAAAAGTTATGCTCACAAAGTTCCTGCGAAGGAACTGCCCAATCGCCATTAAACTGAAACAAGTCAATTCTAAAGCTACTGCGAAAAAGTCACTTTATTATGAAGAACATTTTAAGCAAGTTAAATAATGAGACTAAATGGACTACATCCTACCATTGTTGTTATATAATAGAATCTAGTACTAAAAGTTAGAGAAACACAATGATTAAATATGCGTTAATATATAAAAATATTCAGTAATAATAAGTTATATTAAGATTTCAGTAACGACAAAATCTGATACATTGCTTTTGAACTACGTAATAATAATATAAAAAAAAACAATATCAATCTTTTGGCAATACAAAAACAGTAGTGCTTCTTTAAAAGTTATAATACACAAGACAATCTACGTTTATTAATTAAACAAGTTAAAACAAAAAACTTAATAACTCATAATGATTAAATAAAAATAACTAACCTAGCAATATATCGTAGTCTTAAAACTTTGTATCTCGAGCTTCTGTCCCTTAATGATCTATTACAACTCACAGATAATATAAATTCTTGCACGTAGCCTTTAGCTCGATATCAGTGTTCGATTAAGCCGATACGATTCGTGTGATCGTTTGTAAATCTTCGAAAAATAATATCAGAATATCGATGGATATAACTCTACTCTCTGGTTATATAGTGTTATTGATGTTCTGGCATAATTTTCTTACCATTGATTGCTATCATTGTTTCCTGAATAGTTAAGCTAAAAAGTTTTCCGAATAGTCAAAATCGCATTCATAGCGTACTACGGAGTGCGGTAATATTCGTATGACTTTGACGTTACATGTGACTTGCCTCAACCCATCAGTACTGTAAGCACTAACAGTACAGATGGGTTGAGGCGTTAGTGTCGTGAGTTATTTTGACATTCTACGTCAATGTCACTATCGTCACTTTCCTCAATTTCGAAAAATGCTTAAATACAGGCATTTTATTATCTTCATCGACTACACTACGGCCGTTTTCCGAATTATCGAAACAGTAGAAGCAACGTTTCAACTGCCATCATAGGGTCCGATTTAGTGAGCGCGCCAACGTCTTTCAGCTGTATTAATCGCATTATCGCATCTGTGGTACGCTATGACCGCTGTTTTGATAATTCGGAAAACGACCTACATACTCCCCTCATGTTTATATAAAAAATGCTCTGTTCGGTTATGCTTTACTTGTTGAATTCGTATGCACCTTCACAAGGGGTCCGGATTATTACTACAACTGACAGATGTTGGCGCGCTCCCTAAATCGGACTAATTTACTGTATTCGATGTAGATGGTAAAATGCTTGTATTTCAAGCATTTTTTCATAATCGAAGAAAGTGACGAAAATTACATTGACGTGGAGCGTCAAAAGAATGTCAATGCTCACGTTGCTAACGTTCCGACCCGTCAATACTGTAAGCACAAGTCAAGTCATATGTACCGTCAAAATCACACGAATTGTACCGCATCTGTGGTACGCTTATAACCGCTCGATTACGAAAAAGACTTGAAATACAAGCATTTAGTCATCTTCATCGACCTCACTACATATTCCACTCATGTTTATTTCAAAAAATACTCTGTTCGGTTATGTTTAACTTGTCGAATTCGTAAGGGGACCGAACCGTTAATAGAGCTAACAGATGTTGGCGCGCTCATTAAATCGGATGCCACGTTAGCAGTTCAAACGTCGTTTCTACTGTTTTGATAATTCGGAAAACGGCCATAATCATAGCATAATATTTTTATTGTACTGGCAACGCATCTTCTTTTTTAATCTTTATTTTATGTTGGGAGCATTGCGCTTCCATGATAACTTAATTGTACGGTGTACGAATGGCGAAGAATTACGAGATCGAACGACCTTACTGGATACTGCTTTCGTCATCTTGTGCAGATTTTTTTGAGTAATGAAATATTGTAGTGGCATTAAATTATGTTTAATTTGAAGTGAAAAATATTGTTGGTGATGTTGACCTTAGGCTTATTGTTATTCCGCAAAAAAACTGTAAAAGAACATACATTTACCGTAATCATTCGTCAAAAATCGAGAAAGCTTCAAACGTGTTTGAAGCTTTCGGTTTCGCATTAATGGAACTATGAACCTGGACTCTTTAACGTTTAGCTTATCACAAATCAATTATCTCGTTGCAAATTTAAATAAGAAGAATTTCAAGCAAACCAATCAAGAGTTGTCTCAGGTAAGTTATTTCATTTTAAACTTTGTCTTTGTTTTCAATTGTCGCCATATTGTGGACGGTCGGAGCCACGAGCTGAATTGGTAATAAGAGTTACATTTTATATAACAGTTAGGATTGCTTATATTTTTGCATTATCGCACTGTGCTCTATTGCCAAAATATCAAGTAGATAGCAGAAAATTGTAAAATGCCATTATTGGAGGGCAGTATAAAGTGGTTCAATATGAATTTGCGCGTTTATAAAAGTTGCTCATTAATGAAAGTAACTATTTATATTCACAAAAAAATACTCTTTTTATAGTGTAATAACTGCGGTGCGACTAGTGATAATGTCACGGTTTCGTAAAGATTTGGCAATTTACCACAGTTGAAACTGTCCATTTTGTTGTCTATCTGGCGTCGTATTCTTATACACGAAAATATAATAATGAGCTGATTTTCGGTAATTTCAATGTATGTTCTGTTTAATTAAAAAAAAATAGATAATAACAAAGATGTCCTCAATTGCTCTTGTAAAGCATTGTTTAATACAACAACAATTTTAGTCTCAATTGATTTATTGAAAGGCTATGAAAAGTTAAAATTTTATAATCTGAATAAATGTTTCGTATTAAAATTTTATTGGAATTTAGGTGTATACACATACTAAATATCCCATAAGAAAACAAAATTACTCTACTATGTAATATAAGTATTGTAGTTTGAGATATAACCATATGAGTATAATAAAAGTAATAGGTATTTTATTTCATTGCCAGCATGAAGTGTATATGATATTTATATATTTGTATAGAACAGCTGTATAAAAGCATTTAAAATTATATTTTAAAGTACTAGTAAGATACTTTTCTATACTGGCAAATTAATCAGACAGTAATAGGACATAGGTATAGATGGTTTATAAAACAAATATGAATTAGGGTGATTATTTTAAATAATATTTTTATGCCAGTCAGTGCACTTCTTCTATTTAAAATAATTTACTGATTGATTGTATTCTTAAGAAATTGTTTTAAAAACTTTCTTTTTATATGTCTTGCCATGTTCACAAAAGAAGACCAAATGTGAGTTTTACATTATATTTGTGTGCAAATTAGTTGAACCATTTTATGCATTCAGCATTTTTTATATAAAATTGTAGATTGTGTTTGTCCTTAGTAAGTGCACTTCTTTAAATTGCTTATATGATTTAGTTATTATCTCATGTAATTAAATGTATAGTACATTCCTAGTTATTTTATCCTATCATATTTAAGTGGATTGTTCTTGATGTGATAAAATTGCTTTAACTTTATTAATATAGTTATATAATGATTTATATTTATTCAAATTCATTATATTATAATAAGATTTTTTATTCATTATCACTTCAAGGACTGACACTGGTATGATGTCAATTGTTCAGTAAATGCATTTCCATTGCATACAGCACAGCTTGTTAGTGAACATTAATAATAAAATATGGAACTTTGATACTGGCATTAGTAAATTACCAGTTTTAACATAACATATTTATAATATTTAGCTGTTACCACATATAATTGAGTAGGCATTGGGAACCTTGTTTTACACTCCATCCTATTTATTGTGTAATAACTAGTGCTATAAAATGAAAATAATTCAATCACTCACCTGGAAATCAAAAGAGGAGAAAGGAAAAGTGACACAAAAGATAAATACATATAAATTGGTTAAGAAAATGAAATATTGCAAATTTTTTCTCATTTTATAAATGCAAAGCGAATATTTTTTTGGCATATAAGCACTTGTTGCCTATAGCTACCACTTTTGTTGTAATATTTGGCTCTGCGAAATATTCTTATGAGACTGAAATACTGAGAAATGTGACTCATTTCAAAGTCTATATTAAAATTAATCTGAATATTGCTTATTTAGTGCAACAATAATATAAGTCAAGTATATTGACATAAATCATCTATGTATGTTTTTATATATATATATATATATATATATATATATATATATATATATATATATATATATATATATATATACATTCATACATACACATATATAACCAAGATTAGTTAACTGCATGAATAGTACAAATAAATATATTTTAAAGTTATGATAATATATGTAGAACTTGTTTTGTCTTGTATTCAAAATTATCACTAATTTATCTATACTTGTTAAAGTGATAATACCAATTAGTGATACATAGGATAAGTAAAAACTTATTGATATCAATATTCTATAGAAAGTTTTGAATATTTTTTTAGACATAAGTAATAATTTAACAATATTTTTTTAAAAAATAAGTCTAAAAAATATTCATAAATTTGATAGGTTTTTTAGATTTTTTTGATTAGCTAGTTGCAAAAGTTCATGTAAAACTTGTTATTGAAATTTTTATTTTTATTTATTGTATAAATCTGCGAAATTGATATGTATGTTACAGTTGCATAGTATAAGTATTAAAATAGTCCAATATTTATTGTTTTTATTATTTATAAAAAAAGTAATCCTTTTATTATCAATAATAAAAATATTAAACAATATTTTTAAATAAGGCTGAAAACAATTTTTAGCACTCATTCATTATATATTAGCTAATTTCTGTACCTTCCTTACTGTGATACAACATTTTTCAACTTTATTTTCTTATCTAGAATGGCACAAGCATTTAGGTACAACTTTGTTCATTATAGCAATTGTTTATTCACTTATTTTGAAGGTTTCTAGCTTTGCTTGTTTGTTAAATGGTTTTGTTTGTTGTGTTAGTTTAAATGTGTTGCATATTGGGTTCAGATTGTCAGTCTCTATGGCTTGGAAGCAGAAAATCAACTGCTGAGGTGTCTGCTTACTGAAGCTGCAAAGACATCGTGGGAGAACGACCGACAGGGCACTACTTACAGTGTCCACGCCACCCTTCTCGCACAGCATCTTGCAGCGCTGCTCAGCCACCCTGCCAAGTCCACAGTAGTTTGCCGTGCTGTGGATCAACCTACTAAGTCTTTGCAAAAGGTAACTGAATTACCTAGATGTCCGCCACTCAACCTCAAGAATTCTATGGAAATTGAGGAGTGTCTTATTTTGCATTATGTGTTAAAACACTATTACTCTCTTTCCATAGAATTCTTGAGGTATGGAATTTCTTAACTCTAGGTTCTCAAGGTACCTTTTTTTGCCTTGTTACATGTAGAATACAGCATAAAGCTGAAAAATATATACATATAGGGTAAATCTCAATTAATACTTTCAAGTAGTTTTCCAATTGCATATTGTTAATGCTTGCATGAGCAAAGTGCATCAATTTGCAAGTTATGATATACACTTATAATTAATATATACTTCAATACATGAAAATATTTAGGCAAAGAAAATACTTAGGTTGAGGATCTATAAATAAAAATAATGATGTAAGCCAGCAAATACTTTGTAAATTCAGATATAGTTCTAATATTGTAATATTTATTATAAGTTTGATTCTGATTTTGGGAAAAATTTAAAACTAAAAATGTTATAATTGTTAATTTGTTTTAGGTTCTAAAACCCCTCAATACATTACTCAGTCGGCTCGCCAGGTTGCTAAAATTAACGACGGCCCAAGATGTTGCCTTCTCCTTGGTGCTGAGAAGATATTCATCAAAGCCTGAAATTGTATCTCTGACTAAACAACATTTAAAGAAACGATTTTTGGACTTTGTTCAGTGTTATCTAGACGCAGGTATATATATACATTACATAGTCCTGATGCTAATATATTCAGTTCAATTTTATCAGTTTTTCTTTTGTGGTGCGTAGAGATGATATCAAATGAAATCATAATATGTGTTGTGTTGGTTGGTTTTATTTTGCATTATTTTAATTTTTGTGTTTGTTAACATTTACAAAATAAATATGTAAGTTCTAATTTGCAAACAAAGATAAAGACGATAGTAATATTACAGTTAAAATATAACTTACAATTAATACTTAAAATTTGTTTACCCAGAGCGCGGACATCAAGTTGAGCGTGCAGGTCTTCAGGAATGCAGCCCTGAAGTTTTGCAAACTCTACTGACAAGTCTTGCGTTTGAGAACTTCCGCTTAGCAGCTGTTACGAAGGACTTGTTCCTAAAACGATTGCGTATTGATTTTCCTCGCGAAGTAGTGCCTATTATACTAGCACCACTGCTATATCCTGACGATACTAAGACGCCCCTCGAGGAAATGACCACAACTGACGATATGACAGCAGCCATGATGGACAATTCTTTAGCTGAAATAATCCGAGATATCGGTTACAATTTCACATCCTCAGTCGAAGACTGCAAAAACAACATGATCAATTTCGGTGCTCGTGAACCTACTGCTTTAGATGTAGCAAGAATTATTTCAATGATGGTCAGATATCATGCGACTGTACCGGAAGGCCCGCAAATACAAACTCCTGGAAATTTTTGGATGAATCATGAAGCAAAGAAAGAAGCCATCACACATGGACCAGAAACATGGAATGCTGAAGTTTTTGTTCAAGCTCTTAAAGAGTTGGCTTCAAATTTGAATTGGAAAGAAGTCATATTGCAGCTCGACCACCCAGAGTTTATAGTACCAGACAGACAGGGCCTGAGCCTACTTTTTGCGATTCTGCGCTTAGGTCTTCAGAGTGCCGGTTATCCAGCAAATGTATTCCCAATTGAGTACCTTTGCCGGCGATGGACAAATCTAGAGGGACAAATGAGTTTGATTTCAAACATTCTTAAACATCCCGATATATTTAGTTTTGCAGATCATCCTTTCCATCCAGTGTCCATTGACCTTCTGAAATCTCCTCCAGAGACAGATAACAAAGAAGTAGCCACTTGGCGGTGTCTTTACTTAGTCGAGCTATTGCTATATGCGTCAGAACGAGGCTACTATATGCAAGTTCATGAGTTGTTCAAATTCCCTTTACAACATTGCCCAGATATCCTACTGCTAGCATTATTACAAATAAATCCTCCTGTCACAGTATTTAGACAAGAACTATTGACCAATTTGATTCCAATATTTCTTGGCAATCATCCTAATTCTGGTATAATGTTACAACATGCCTGGCATACACAAAATCCTAACATCAAAACTATCATAATGCACGCTATGGCTGACTGGTACATCCGCGGCGAGAGCGATCAGTCTAAGCTTTCGAGGATATTGGATGTAGCACAGGACCTAAAGGCCTTGTCCTTATTGCTGAACGTTCAATCATTTCCGTTCGTTATTGACCTTGCCTGTCTCGCTTCTAGAAGGGAATATCTTAAATTAGATAAATGGCTCACTGACAAAATCCGGGACCATGGTGAAACTTTCGTTTCGGCAATGGTGAAATTCCTTCAAAGGCGTTGTCCACAAGTAATAGGCAAGGTAACGGAAGAACAGCTGCCTAAAGCCGCTCAATTGCCACCAGAAACGATAGCGACAATACTGGCTTGCTTGCAATTGTGCATACCAAATGTACAGCAGGAGTTGCAAGAAGCAATCTATAGTGTAATAGCTAATTGTCAAACGTTGATTTTGAGCAAAGCAAGACCTGGAATAGCTGGAATAGCTCGTCCACATACACGAGTACTAGAAACACCTTTCAACCCTGCCGGATTAGGCGCTCAGTTATTTACGCCCCATGTAGATACTATTGCCAACCTAACTCCAAATGTAGCCAGTATGACTCTGGCACCGGCAAATACAGCTTTCGCAATGCCGGGCACGTTGGGCCCATTGGTCACTGCACCCGGATCTCCATCGAGACTGATGGGGGCGGGGCCAAATAGTCCCTTCGCAATGATGCCCATGCAACACAATGTGAACGTGAACATGACCGCATTGGCTCGTATGCCGCCCACACCTGCGATGGACAAGCCTCGCTTACCAGATCCAATACACTTCCCTGAAATCATGCATAACGTCTCCAAAGAAATCGAGGACGAGGCGAATAGCTACTTTCAAAGGATATATAATCATCCTCCGCATCCAACATTATCGATAGATGAGGTACTAGAAATGCTGAAGAAGTTCCAAGACTCACAAAATAAAAGAGAACGTGAAGTTTTCTCGTGCATGCTTCGTAATCTCTTTGAAGAATATAAGTTCTTTCCACAATACCCGGACAAAGAGCTTCATATAACTGCACAGTTATTTGGTGGTATAATTGAAAAAGGCTTAGTCCCTAGCTATGTATCATTAGGATTGGCCTTAAGATTTGTTTTAGACGCTTTACGCAAACCGGAAGGTTCCAAAATGTATTACTTTGGTATAGCGGCTTTAGACAGATTCAAGTCGCGCTTGAAAGATTATCATAAATATTGTGAGCACGTGAAAGCTATACCACATTTTGGAGAGTTTCCACCTCATCTTATCGAATATATCGAGTATGGATTGCAGAGTCAAGAGCCACCAACAAAGCCTCAGGGGCCTGTCCTGCCAACAAGCTTGGCCGCCATGTTGAACCAGACCGCGGTAGTCACCGTCTCGGCACCATACAGGCAAGTATTACTTACATATTCCAAAGCCGCATTTTAGGTGTAGAGCTTGGTTTTTGAATTGTATTTTATCTTTGCCATGACAATATTTCCACTTTGCAAATATTATGTATAATAAATTATAAAATTCAATCGAAAATTCTGTTGTAATTTTTTTATAGAAACGACACTAGAACAGTAACAAATATAAACTTTCTTTGCAGAGCTGTGGTGTGCGCACATAATCCTATTTCCGTAATATCAAAAGTTACAAACTGTCCCGCCGGAGGTATCGGCAGTCGGCCCTCTATAGCTAATGCTACTAACATTGATACTCTATTGACTGCGACTGATAGAGACGAGAAGATTAATGCTCCTCCAGAGGCTATTCAGGACAAGACCGCCTTTATTTTCAATAATCTCAGCCAGCTTAACCTACAAACCAAGTGCGAAGAGTTAAAAGAAATCATAACCGAGGAATACTATCAATGGCTGTCTCAATATCTTGTTATGAAACGAGCGTCCATTGAGCTAAATTTCCATGCTTTATATTCAAATTTTCTCGACGTCCTTAAAATACGCGACATAAACAAAATGGTGACTAAAGAAACATATAGGAATATTAGAGTGTTGTTACGATCCGATAAAGGCATAGCTAATTTCTCTGATCGGTCTTTACTAAAGAATCTAGGTCATTGGTTAGGCATGCTCACGTTGGCTCGGAATCAACCGATCCTTTATATAGACCTGGACCTCAAAGCACTTTTACTTGAAGCTTATCACAAAGGTCAACAGGAGCTGCTTTACGTGGTACCGTTTGTTGCGAAGGTCTTGGAATCCTGCGCCAAGAGCATCGTATTCAAACCGCCGAACCCATGGAGCATGGCTCTTATGAATGTATTGGCCGAACTACATCAAGAACCAGATTTGAAATTAAATTTAAAGTTTGAAATAGAAGTGCTATGTAAAAACTTAGGCTTGGACATAACCGATCTCAAACCATCTCTATATCTAAAGGATCCAGAAAAGTTGAGGACCATTGAATTTCAACTGTCACAACCGAAGCTTAACAAGGAAGCTGCGGCCAACGTGATCCCGGTAAACCCTACCATCGTGCCCGCGCCACAGATACAGATGATGCCGCCGCCGCAGACGCAGCCGCCGCCGCCGCCCATGATGCCCACCGAGGAGCTGTCCGCCGCCGCGCCCACGCCCACCTCTGGCCTCGTCGCAAACGACCCCGGCCTCATGGGCGTCATCGGCCTGCCCGAGCCCAGGTTCAACTACCTCGACGTCAACGTCTCCTCCACCTCAGCATTTGGCCAGAAGATATGCTTCAACCCGCACATCATACTCTTCCAAAACTACCCCCACTTGAAGCAGTTCGTGAAACCCGCTATCGAACGATCCATCCAAGAGTGGATTCACCCGGTGGTGGACCGATCCATCAAATACGCGCTCACGACGTGCGAGCAGATAATCCGTAAGGACTTTGCGTTTGACCCTGACGAGGGCCGCATGCGCACGTGTGCACACCACATGATGCGCAACCTGACGGCCGGCATGGCCATGATCACGTGCCGCGAGCAAATTATCACCACGATCAGTACCAACCTGAAAGCCGCCTTCATCACCGCGCTCATTCCCACCACGCCGCAGCAGGTAAGTGATAGTCCGTCGTACCCTACAATGTTCGTATTGTCCATATATTAATAGGTAATGTTTTGCAGAAGGATATTATAGAAAGTGCAGCAGCCGTTTTAGCGACCGAGAACATGGAACTAGCTTGCGCTTTTATCCAGAAGACTGCCGTTGAAAAGGCATTACCTGAACTCGATAAGAGGCTTATGAACGACTACGAAATGAGAAAGATTGCTCGTCAGGAGGGCAGAAGATATTTTGACCCGATCGTATTGACCTACCAGACCGAAAGGATACCCGAGAGAGTCCGGCTGCGTGTGGGCGGACCTTCTGAGGTACAGATAGCCGTATATGAGGAGTTCGCGTGCAACATCCCAGGCTTCATGCCGGTACGTGACCCAGGCATGTTTATTCCGAAACCCTCTGCTCAAGATCAAATAACAGCTATGGCGTTCAACCCAGTTATGAACCCCACCCAGGTAAACATATTTACAATAATGTTATTTATAACTCACTAACGTTAGAACTTTGTGATTTCAATTGTTATTTCAATAACAGAATGAAATTTTATTGTCTATTATTTATAATGTTGTTCAAAAGAATTTCAAGTTATTTGATGCGTATTAATGAAAAGCTTAGTGTGTTATTATCTAACTAAGCAATAAATGTCATAACTTTGAATATTTTTTTCCGGACAGGTGTATGGCACGGACGAGATGGGTACTTTGATAGCGGCAGCCGAGTTGTTCTTATCCAGCGCTCTCAGCTTGCCGGCGTTCACAGTGCAAGCTACCAACATGCACACTTTGCTCGAATGCCTCATCATGGCTAGGCGGAATAGGGATATTGTTTCTGGATATGCTTTACTCCAACGGGTGGGTTACATAGTTTATAATTTTAATTTGTTTTTAGGATTCCGTAACTCATAACAAAAAGACGGAACCATTAATTGATTGACTTTGTTTGAGACTTTGGAAGAAGACACTGGTATTTGTGTGTCAAGGCCATCAAGAATGCGTAGAGGGTATACCACGCATTCTTGATAATTTAGCTGAAATTAATATAAAATACTTAGATCTAATGTATATTAAATCACGGATCACGAAAGTTGTAGTTCCCGTTGCCTTACAATCATTTGGAACTTTTGGAGACCGACCCGTACCTACTTGAACGGTCTTTTTTTCATATATTACATTAGTACTTTATGTATAAAAATAAATGTGTTCAATAAGAATTTATATGACCCAAAATTGTGCAGGCTGTGGAAGGTCTGCTTGATGGCCACATTGTTCAACCAGGAACAATTTCTGAACACGTGGAAATAATGACTCGTTACCGTGACATCCATCTACGTGTTCTCAAGCTACTGGAAGATGCTAGAGTGTATGGACATGCATGGACTACAAAGCAGATAACCTACTGTATAACCGAATGCAGGGATGAATTGAAATATAATCTAGAAGCCATTGATTGCCTAGTTAGAAGTCATCTAGTAAACATGCCACAGGTAACATAATCGATTAGTACGTTTTTTAAAATTAACATTCTAATTACACTTTTATATACAAAAGCGTTTTAACACAACTTTTCTTCTAGTATGACCTCGCGTTAACGCACCTCTTAGACAATGGAAATAACTACGTTGCTGTAGCTTTTGCGATGCAACTCGTACAGTTGTATCTAGTCGATGATAGGAATAGTGCGTACGTGACTGAGTCTGATTTATACCATACTACTGAGACGCTAGTACGACTCATGTCGCACTCCAGACAGCCGCCGCCGGAGGGACTCGCCACCTTAATAGAAACGATACGCATTAATCAAGATCCTAGTACTTATTTAGGCGAACGGTCACCTTTGGGACCCACTGCGCACATTCATAATGGCATTGTGCAAGTGCGAGTAAGTATACTTTTACATTACCATAATTATAACAAAATAATCAGTTATATATACCGTTCATGTTAACTACCGGAAGAACACTCCACGACTCACGTCTTGCATTTACTCGCTTTGTATTATGACCCACATATTTTTTCTAATGACGTTAAGTTTTAATTCAAATAACAATTGCCGTTGACGTAAACATAAAAACAGTTAATATAGAAGATAACAAATATAAACTTCTTAAACAGCTAACACTTGCATAACTAATTATAATTCAATATGCTATATTGTTTTATCTCAATTGCATTATTGTGAAAGAGATGTTAATAAATCAAAGCGAGAGTTGAATAATTAATACAGGTAAATATATATTAGTTACATGTTGTGAGCTTGCATGCTTTGGCCATAGCTGAATTATATTCTAAATACAAATTATGATTTGTTTGTTTTTGACAATGTATGATTTGTTATCAAACAGTGTCTAATGCGCTTGTTTGTTTACTCAGTCCCGAGAGTACGACGATCCACCTGGTCTCCAAGAGAGGACCGAGAACCTTCTACGCGAGTGGAGGAACGTTCTTCTCAGCCCTCTCACGGAGATTGAAATAGGACAGAACTTCAACATTTACGTTCATCGTATGAACATGAACGGTATACTAAAGTCTGACGACATGATCACACGCTTCTTCAGAATTGCAACGCAAATGTGCGTCGAAAATGTGTACCAGCTCCTAAATGAGGATAGGATGAATCCTCCTCCTGTACCTCCTAAGAGGGAAAAGTATTACGCTATGTGCGACTCGTTCATCAAACTGGTGTCACTCCTCATCAAGAATACGGCCGACGGTGGCAATCCAACGCCCAAACTTAACTTATTGAACAAAGTATGTTATTACAGTCACGATAATATGACAATTACATGAGTTATCCGCATTAAGATGATGATACATGAATTAATTTATTTCTTTAGATTTTGGGCATCATAGCAGGTTGCCTACTCCAAGACCATGAGGAGCATGGAGCTAACTTCCAGCAGCTTCCTTACCATCGGCTCCTTTTGATCCTATTTCTGGACATGAACATGGCAGAGCCTGTTTTAGAATCTATGAACTACCAGGTAATTTCACATACCTAATAGAAAAAATCTTTCATCTGTCTTGATTCGTGGCTTCCAGAATATATTTATGACTTACTACTAAGGATTCCTTTTAGCGAAAACAAGAAATAAAGTTGACATTATAATTATGAAGCCTTTAGTGTTCTTTTCGTAGCTTTGCTCGCTTGTAATACATCAATATCATACTTTTGTATTAAACATTATTAAACATTATTAGAATGACTGTCTAGCCTATTAGTGAAACTAAACACTAACATGCTTTACGTAGTGTGAAAGATACGATATTGAATTTTTGCATAATTCATACAGAATAGCTGTCATTGCAACTGTTTTCAGCAGAACTGCTTTCCAGTTATCTTTATATGTTTATTGGACATCAATCAGTAGATAATGTTTCTACAGGTTCTTACTGCGTTCTGTCATACGTTGCGCATAGTGCGTCCAAGCGTGGCTCCGGGCTTCTGCTACGCGTGGCTCGAGATAGTGGCTCATAGGGCGTTCGTGAACCGCGTACTCGCCGTCACACCGCAGCAGAAGGTATATATTTAATTTTTTTGTTATTATTATTACATACTTCAAAACATTTACACAAACAGAAATAACTCCAAAATCATGTAACTCGGATCTAACAGTTGGTACATTATACACATGGGTCAGGAATATCATACAGTTTCGCGTATTATATTGTATAATTTTTAGTGGGGCTATATTTTATGTTAGTCAAAATTTTAGATTAATAGGTTTAAATGGTTAAGTTTATAAATAATGT
The DNA here is from genome assembly GCA_018249855.1 of Eueides tales michaeli. NCBI lineage: Eukaryota > Metazoa > Arthropoda > Insecta > Lepidoptera > Nymphalidae > Eueides > Eueides tales. The sequence continues at coordinate 18,442 of DWMZ01000234.1, forward strand.
AAACCATTATTCATTATATTATCTTTTTTGTTATCGCAGATCATAAAATTGTGCTTTACTTTATATTATTCAAAAAATTTTGACAAACACTTTCCTGACCGGGGCCTCTTTTGACACAATCTGGAAAAATCTTTGATTTCAAGATTTATATTGTAAAATATTTATTTTTAAGACCATTTTCTATTTTAATGTATTATGATAACAAGAGAGAGAGAGAAAGCTTTTGTATGTACATATTTAGATAAAAGCTTTTGTAATTTAAATACAAATGTAAGCTAGCGTTGCCTTAACATTACTTGTTGTGTAGGTGTATTGTACTTGATACATTTGATAAATATTCGTTTGAAGGGTTTACGTCGAATATTAAATTAACTATTAAGATCATGTAAAATGATGTATCACTTCTATATGTGAATAGATGCTACTTTTAAACATACATATATTTACACGTACGTACATTGCACACACAATGTATGTACGTGTAAATATATGTATGTATAATAGTTATATAATAAATTTCCTATAACAAAAATATATATAATATCAGTAATGTCATTTATATTAAGTAGATTGTGTCAAAGTAACACAGCTTTCAAATTATAGACCTGATTTTTTTATATTTTTTTAATAATTGTAGAATATTTCATTAATTGATTTTTTTCTTAGAGCGTGTATAAATATTTCATGGCCCAGATGTTTCTAGAACAAAATATGATGTAGTTGTTGCCTAAGCCCAATACCATTTGCTTACATGAAGTTAGTTCATGACTGAAACCATTGTTATTTTGATTTATTTACTTTGATCGTTTGCCTTTTAGCTTTATCCAAACGAAGCTAATTTGTTACTTACAAAACGGATAGAAAAATATAAAAACTCAGGTCGTTATGGTCGAGGTTAATAGTATATCATTTTGAACCACATCAACCCTTTGCTTGGGAACCAGTAATATGATGATTGTCTTTTCGCACTCGAGGCACGCCACGTGGGTACAGTTCTATTTAAAGGAAATGTTTGTTGATTTTTGATGACAGTATAAAACAAATTAAAACACTCTGGATTTTATTTAAAGTTACTAATTCATATAATAATAACTCTATTTTTAACTTTGTTTTTAACAATAGAACTGTATCCGCGTTTGATTTATTTTATTTACCAAATTAATATGCCTTTGTGAAACTTCATTTTATCCATTAAACAATAGATTATAAAGCCAATGTTGGACAAAATGAAGTTGCTAGTTAGAAAGTTCTGAAGACCATGTAAATTCGTAAACGAGGCGCCTGTGTGTGAAAAGATATGATGTGTCTGTAAATACATGTGCGTTCCTTACGTTTGATTGCGTATCTTATGGATTTGTTTTCTTTTGTTCAAGTCTATCACGGAAGTCTTGGTATTAAATCATTAATTTTATGCTCGTATGTGTTTACAGTTGAATACCGCTTGTGATACCATTGCTTAATCATCGCTTTTTTGAATTTACTCATCAATTTCCACACTGCTTGTTACTAAATTTAGACTGTTGCCAGGGCTGGGGAATGTATTCGACGCTGCTTATCGACCTTTTCAAGTTCCTCGATCCGTTTTTGCGTAACACGGAACTGGCGACGCCCGTTATGATGCTGTACAAGGGGACGCTCAAGGTCCTCCTCGTTTTGCTCCACGACTTTCCCGAATTTCTTTGCGACTACCATTACGGTTTTTGCGACGAGATACCGCCCAACTGCATACAGATGCGCAACCTGATACTGTCGGCGTTCCCGAGGAACATGCGCCTGCCGGACCCTTTCACACCCAACCTGAAGGTAGACTTGCTCGCTGAGATCACGTTGCCGCCCCGTGCTGTCATCAACTACGCAACCATCATCCCCGCGACGCAGTTCAAGAAGGACTTGGACGCGTACATCAAGGCGCGTGCGCCCGTCACTTTCCTTTCGGAGCTCCGCAGCAATATGCAGGTACTAACTGTAAACGACACTACACGCTTTTACTTACTACGCTGTTTATTACAACAACATTTGGCGCGATTTATCATGGTAAGTTTGGAGACCATGTCCGTGTGTTATGGCGTCAGTTGGTCTTGTAAACAAACGTACTAATATTGGTATTATTTTAAACACGAGCATGCGTTGATAAGTTATCACTATGTTGTATACAAGACCGTATGAGTCACTATGATGACAGCTGTTGTTCCACACGTTCCAAAATCAGATTAAAAATTTTAAGACTTTCAATTTAATTTTATAATTTACTTTGTTACTTTTTGATTAAAGCGGACATTTAATCAATTGCATGCCTGAGCTTAGTGAAAATAAAATTAAAATGACCAATTATACTACACCCATATACCTACATAAAGAGATTGAGGTAAATGTGTGGTTTAATAAGTATTTCACGCTTCGTTCAATAAATTGTTTATATTGTAATGCATATCGCTTAAATGTTTATTTCATAGTTGGCTGTATTTTGTTTAGGACAAACCCTAGATGATTTATTTATTTTTACATAGTTTTTCGTTATGTTGCTTTTAGTAATATTGCAATGCTTGATTATAATTTATTTGTAATGACATGCGTTATTTGAGTTAGTTTTTAGCTGTTTTGTGTTGGACGATACAGGTGGTGAATGAGCCCGGCCGTAGGTACAACAGTCAGTTGATGAATGCAGTGGTATTATACGTGGGCACGCAGGCTATAGCCCACATCAGATCTAAGGGACAAACCCCTAACATGTCTACAATAGCACATTCAGCTCATATGGATATATTCCAAAACTTCACCGTTGATTTTGACTATGAAGGACGGTGAGTATAAATTATTTATGTAGGACATAATGGTACATAATTATACGACAAACATATATCATACACATTAATCTTTAACCTTTTTAGGTATCTGTTCCTCAATGCAATTGCTAACCAGCTCCGGTATCCGAACAGCCACACGCACTATTTCAGCTGTTGTCTTCTATACTTGTTTGCTGAAGCCAACTCTGAAGCTGTACAGGAACAAATTACAAGGATGCTTTTGGAAAGGCTAATAGTAAACCGTCCACATCCATGGGGTCTTCTCATCACGTTTATTGAACTTATCAAGAATCCTATTTACAAATTCTGGACCCATGAATTCGTACATTGCGCTCCCGAAATCGAAAAGTAAGTAATTCTTTAATTTCTAAACACAAACCATTAGACAACGAATGCAACTTCTTTATTAAACAGTTAAAATACCATATCGCTGCTTTAATTCAAAACTACCATAAATTAAAAAAAAATATATAAATGTTTATATTGTAAAAATACATCCGTAATCCTTCATATTTTTATATTTAGAAAAGACATCCACTGATTACACATTTTAAAGTTAATTTACGGTTTTACCTATTAGGTAGATTATTTATTGACGATTCAAATTTTGAAACGTAACATTGTTTCTAAGACAAACAAACATCTAAGAAAAGTGAAAAAGGCACTTCAGTTGAATGAATATATCATTGAATTTTATATTCTTTTTAGCTAATTCATACAAACATTGACATGTTTCTACTAAAGTATTTTGACACGTACGTATTTGAGGTCAATCATCACGCCACTCAGGTGGTACGGTCACATGGTGTTGTTGTCGTTCACTTGTTTGTTATTTCGAGTGATGTGTTGAATTGTACTGTGTTGGCAGGTTGTTCGCGTCAGTGGCGCGCTCGTGCATCACTGACAAGGCGGGCGGGTCTGACCGGGAGCTGACCGAGTAGCGTCGCGCCCTATGGGAGTCTGTCCGGCCGAAGCAGATGTTTAACTGCTTTGCCGAGAGAGGTAATATGTGAAGTACTCTTATTGCTTTTGAATAAAAACTGTAATAGCGTTTATTAAAAGAGTAGTGTATATATACATTTTTTTTTTATTCCGCATATAGTACGGAACGTGACACATTGTTTTACAAAAGCAAAGCAGTATTACTACTCGTGGTTTTCAATAACCCATTTTGAAATGCAAATGGCCTCATAATTGTGTTTCATATTATCGTGTGACGTGTTGCAGGCTTCCAGGAGGCGCAACAGGGGGAAGCGCCACAAACACAGCCATCAACGTCACAGCCCGTCAAACAGGTCTTGCAGTGGAATAAGCTGTTCAAAAAGTAAAGTGCTTATTGTCGTGTGGCCGCGCGATACAGACGTTACGGTGTTTAGTGTAAGTGATAGTGATGTGACACCAACAGCGACAGCGAACTGACGGACATAAACGGAAATTATGCTCAAATTAATACACACACATACATACATATTCAATACAAAATGAACGATACTACTGATTATTATATTACACATATTATTCTATACAACTTTCTCTGTATATCTTATCTTTCAACTATCTTTTATCATATATTAATATAATATAATTAAATTTATTTGATTATTTTATATTTTGAATTAATAATGTTTTATTTATTTTCAATTATTATTTTTAATCAATAACACAATTATTATATTACGGAAAATCTTTATTTTATTTTTTTTGTTTGTCTTTGTATATGATCAACGCCTCTGCTCAATCGTGAGGCTTATATTTTTTTTTATCTGTCTACACATTTTTTTCATTACGTCTATATAAATAAATATATAAATAATGTGGTCGGATATAATTATATAATAGTAGCAATATTGTTTGACATTATAATACATCATAAATATAAGAATTTTATATACCATTATTGAACTTTTGTACACAAAAGTAATCATACTTGTAGAAGAAATAATTGCGCAATAAGAAACAATAAAAATTATGCATATAATTATACAATGTATATTGAAATGTTTAATAATTTGTAAATTGACATTAACTGGCATTTACAAGGCAATTGTAGATCTATGTAATGATACTTCATATTATATATTATTATACATATTTATTCTTTATCTAAAATAGATGAATTAAATTGTAAAAATATAATATATCATATGAAAGCAATATAATTTATAATGTTATAACGTAGAAGAAATTTATATCTAAATAATTTAAAACGATATACTATAATTCGTTTGAGCTGAAATGTAAAATGAAAATCTGTAAGAATTATTATGTAATAGTAAATCCATCCAACTTTGGAAACACAATCATTTTCGCGATGTATTGTGTTTTACTATTTACAAGTACTAATACTATATATTTATACACAATACATGTATTTGCAAATTATGATGTTATTAAATTATTCATAAAGATTAATTTGATGTTAAAATTATAAATTCTCTTTTTCAATTATATATTAAAAGAGCACTTTGTTGGATTTTTAAAATTTGTACATTTGTTTATGGTGTACATTCAAATGAAATAGCTGTTAAAATGTGTTTGGGTAAAAGGTTGAAGACGTTGTGTCGCGTGCGTGGGCGCATCCACGGATTACATTTACTTGTGACATAGTTAAGTTAAATGTTTGCGGACATGTACAAACTGAATGGACGTTTGTTACAACTTTATAATATAACTTGCATCACTCGTCCGAGTCGGACGAGGTTCGAATCACTGCAATCTCAATGTAGCGGTCATGGTGTTAGTTCAATCCATCAGTTGTACGACTCGTATATGAATTCTTAAGAGTTCATTGTACCTTCTATCTTCATATTGGGTGTCTTTTCACGGAGCTGCAAGATTAAATGAAAAATCACCCAATTTTAAGATCGGCGGATACAAACATATATTAGAAATAATTAATTGTCGAAATGACTGATTTGTATTTGATAGTGTTTACCGACTGATGCCGCCATTTTAAGACACAGTTGGATATTGATAAGTTTTTTAAAAGCAATGCGCAGCTATTCTACCTTATTTATCTCGGTGTCTTGAGTGTTTTATAGGTAATATATTCAATGATAAAGATGTTATTTATGTGTGTACGTACGGTTACCTATGCAAGCGGCGGCGCATTGCTATGTAAATGCTAGTTGTAATTTCGTTATTATTAATTTAGGGAAAATTGTATTAATGACGTCGTTAACTATTTTAAGTTTTTCTAACCGATTCGTATGTAAATTTTAGATGTAATTTGGTAATTATTAATCTAGGGAGAATTGTACTAATGGCGTCATTTTAAGTTATACTTTGATTTTTTGACTAATTCGTGTTGTAATAAAATATTTTTTCATCAAGCAGCAGTTTTTATAATTCATCCCACTTTACCGCTTATTAATTATTTTTTTGTCTTTTTAAGCAATTCGCACAAAATAATTTTACTAAGAATATAAAATATTTTTGTCTATCAGAGGTAAATGAAATTTTAGAAACAGTAGAATACACTGATCGGTTAAATAGTGATGGCAAACTCATTTTATTTTTATCCAGCGACCAATCGCAACTTTTTAATTTATCCGACCTTATTTGAATTACATTATCCTTTTAAAGACGTTATGTATCTATCAATGAAAATAATAAGTATCGCCCAACTCAATAAATTCATTTTTTTAAAGCAATCTGGCCGTACAAGACATTATATTGTTATTATTTTTATTTATGAATCAATTGAAACATATGTTAAATGAAAGTTTGATTAGTCATCATATTTGGGAAAGGACAATTATATTAACATTCCTACGGTTGTAATTGTAGTCCATATATGTACATCAAATCCTACAAGTGCCCCAATACAATGGTGTAAATCTAAGATAAAGTATACTAACTAAAATTTAAAGTATACTAACTTTTACAACTGTTAACTACTGCGATATTTATTTAAGATAAGTAGTTACGCCTGCTGGAATATCTATTTATTTTAATAAAGTAGCCACATAGAATCGTAAATATTTGTAACGTCACAATTACTATATTAGTAATATTTGAATTCCGTCATTGGTGACATTTTTATTAAATCGATGAAATTGGATATTATTTTGGAATAATGCTTAATAATTCACAAAAATATTTACTTTCAACTAATAAAACCCTAGGATTTATTAAAAATAGTATAAGAAACTATGAAATACCATGTCATTTGCAGAAAGTGGTCAACGATCCTAACCCTAGCTTCTACCGAATGGTTGAGTATTTTTATCATTTTGCCGTTAAGGTGATTGAGCCTGCGCTTTTTGAATATCTTAAGAAGCATACACATTTTTCTGAAAAGAAAAGAAAACAAAGAGTGGCAGGAATTTTAAAGGTATTAATAACTTTATTAAATGAACTAATAAATATAAGTATATACAGATATTCTAAGATTTTTTAAGTAGGGGAAATGTGGATGCGTCCGTTTGACGTAATATGCACCGTGATATTGTTTATGCAGTGTAGATGTTTTTGTGTCAGTATGAGAATATTTTTATTAATATCTATAACAGTGACAAAAGTGGCATATCATTTATAAAATGAAATATGCCTAAGTACCTTATGAAACCAGTTGATGGCAATAACTATCGTGTCGTGAAATGGTTATGAATATTGATTTTATTATTGTCTTCTCTGAATTGTATATCTTTTTTCATAATCATCTTTCAATGTCGTATTACACCTATTTCTTAGTGTCTCAATACGATCTTAAGCTAAAGCTTATCAGAAATTATACAAACCCTTTTAAAATATACAGAGCAATTCAATAAACACCATAAAACCTATCTAAATTTTACATTTTCCAACATTCGAATTTTACGAAAACACCGGACAATATATTTCTTTGCAAATATATTGCTTTGCGTCAGTTGGTCTTGCAAACAAATACTTTGGTATTGACCATAATTTAAGATTACAATGATTAGTTGGCACTTTATTTACAAGACCGTATGACGTCACGTATTGGGTCCCGCCATCCAATACTCAATGCCTCAAATTCGGCGGAAAGTGGGCAACGGAGCGGAGTGCCTTAATACTAAGTTCCCAAGAGATGTTATGATGTCACATGTCGTAACATCATTGAAACCTTTGAATTAATTTAAAATTTAATTTTATTATTTTAAGAATGAAATCTAGCATTTTCTAATTACTATTTATCTAAGCTATCTCAATTGTACCCTACATTTATATTATTTTTATATACAGTAATTAAATTTATTCACTGTATATAAAAGTAAAATAATTAAGCTATGTAAAACAATCATTGCATACACTATTTTATAGGTAATGGGTTCCTGCAATAGTTCTTTGCAGTTTGAATTTCCTCTACAGCGTAAAAATGGTGATTATGAAATAATTCAAGGATACCGATCTCAGCATAGTGTGCATCGGTTACCATGCAAAGGGGGTATGTATTTATCTAGCGAAGCCTGAAAAATACAAATAACTTAAGCATCTATATTATGTAATAATTTACATAATATAGATTTTTAAATTATTTGTATTCTTCAGTTTCGTAAAGAACTAATGTACCAGCCTGTAATTATTTTGTCATGTGCGGGATAAGGTGTGAAGTTGTAATTATTGTGTATTATTTAATAGAAATCTAATGTAAATTTTGAGATTTAGTTAGTAGCAAACAGTTTTCGAATAATTTTTTTTTTGAAAAATTTAGTGTTTGCTTATATTTTCTATTTAGTATTGTACTATTTATATATAAAATACTATTAAAATAATTTTCAGGAATAAGATTTTCCGATAAAGTAGATCTAGAAGAAGTGAAAGCTTTAGCGGCTTTGATGACGTACAAATGTGCTTGTTGCAATGTGCCATTTGGAGGAGCTAAAGGAGGTTCGTTTTTTTTTGCATAATGTAAATATATAAATTTATTATGTAATATAAATTTATTATGCAAATATATATATATATATATATATATATATATATATATATATATATATATATATATATATTTGCATAATAAATATTTTTATATTTACTTGTCATTCTCTAGTATACCTATTTATATTCTCGTCATTATCTAGTCTCTAGTTAAATATTTTATGCTTCTAGGTATTCATTTCTATTCGTTGTTATCGAATTATAATTCTGTGATTAGGTACAGTTAAAAATTTAAATTAATTGAAATTTAATTCATTCAAAAAATAGCTAGGCTTAATAAAAACGTTGGACACATATTCTGTGATAGACAGAATCCAAGGTCTAATTAATAAATTTTTATAAAATATAATTTGTATATTTACTCGCTTTTGTTTAGGGCTTTTATATAAGGTAACATACTGCTTAAGATTTACTATATTAGTTGGTTAATAATGAACTATTCTTTTTATGTGTGCTTAGGAGTAGCAATCAATCCACGGAAGTACACGGTAGCTGAGTTGCAGAGAATTACACGTCGATATACACTGGAACTGGCTAAAAAGAATTATATAGGTCACTGTAATGTTTTATTTATTTACAAAACACATACGTTTACGTTTTAATATAAAGTTACCAGAAAAAATTATATATATTACAATTATATTACGGGACTAACGAGAAATTAGTGTAACGAGAAATTACCTTAACCAGGTGCTATTTTAGCTAATTAAACGTTAATTAATGTCTCTAAAATGACATAAATCTAATAAATCAAAAGTGACATTTAAAATTTGTTTTAGGAGCCGGAATAGACGTGCCGGCCCCAGATGTTAATACTTCGAGTAGAGAAATGTCTTGGATTGTGGATACTTATATAAAGACCTTAGGTATAAGAAGTTATTTAATATTTTATAATATATAATACCAAAAAAAAATTATAAGTATTAAGTTTTTTCTTCTGTCTGGACTTAAGCCCAAAAAGAACTTTTTATAAAGTAGTTTTATGTTCTATAAAACGAGAGTATATAGATATATATATATATATATATATATATATATATATATATATATATATATATATATATATATATATATATATATATATATATATATATATATATATATATATATATATATATATATATATA
>DWMZ01000235.1:0-28212 GCA_018249855.1 Eueides tales michaeli
ACAATCGCTATGTTGTTAAACATTTATTTATAAGCTAGTGATGTACCATTTATTTCTATTTTTAAACTTGTGATGTCACTTCTCTACAAATTCAAGAATGAACCTACCAATAATTCATTATATCAAATCAAAGTTTTCAACCAAAGTGTGAATTCCGTACATAAATCAGAAACTTTAAGACGGGCTCAAGTCGGAGACCTGCGTCGAACTAACAGTTTTCTTTTATTACAAACTTGTGAGATGAATACAAATATTGTGAAAGAGATTGGTTCAATATTTATAGTTATATGGAATGTTTTTTAGCTTCACGCTGTATCCCGCTCGTAGCAGGAAAAGTAGAGGGAATGCTGGAAACCTAGCGATGAGACACTCCGTTCCTATTAAAACACTACGGCAATGCAATGTGTTTGAACCCGGAGGCATTTGGTGGCGGAACTCAATACCGCGCTTAGGCTCGTTACTAGACCGAGAAAATGGAAATATTATATACTTAATTTCCACGTGTGAGAATTGAACCGACAATATGTTTTTTCTTTTATATTTAGGGCTTATTTGAAAAATAAAACTGGGTACGCGGAGAATAGTTGTTGATAAGAAAAGAGGTAAGTTATGTCTCCTAACAAACAACTAAAAACGCATGGAAAAAGGAGAAAGAAGTTTTTGAACGTTGGGTTCCCTCTACCTTTGCGTCTAGATGGGAAACGAAAGTAGTATGAAATATAAAAAAAAATATTTTTATTATTATTAAAAAACTAAGTATTAACCTTGAACACTATGGAAATAAAGCGCAATGATAAGCAACGAAAATAACTAACTTTGTAACAAAATGTTAGGTGAATTGAAAAAACTGAAGTGGTTTATATAAAATATTAGCTGTAGAAAAAAAAGAAACCTCCAATTCGTTTTCAATATAGCACCAGAGTATACAGGCACGCCGCCAAGTACCAAGGCCTGGCGTGGCCCAAGGCCAGGGCGTGCAACTGCAAACGCTACGGGTTATGGGTTCGATCTACATTCAAGGAAATAAATTATTTCAAATTTTTATTTCTTCTCTCTGATAACGAGGCAAAATTCAAGACATTCAATACGCAATGCCTCAATCTCGACAGAAGGTGGTAAATAGATGGAGGTTACAACACTAGGTTACTAAGTTGCCTCTGCCTACCCTGCCATGTGTGGAATACAGCGTGAATATAAGAAAGAAAAATTTTATAACTTTTATATCAATAGATTAAAAAGCATGTTGTTTTCCATTTTTAAATATACAAAGTAATTAATGGTGCTTTAATTATTAATTTTTGATAAGCAAAAAATACTTCATATATTGTATAAATTTATACAACTTATAAAGTAGTTTTTACTTATCGAAATAAGTAAATATGTAAAAAACCGGCCAAGTGCGTGTCGGTCGCGTACCATAGGCTCCTTATCATTTTAGTAACAACATTATATCACTCTATTTCCAATTATATTACTTTTATTTTAATATATTAGAAGAATATATTGTTACAAATGCATATGAAACTATTATTGAATTAATAAAAATATTACTTGATAAATTAAACATGTAAAAAATCGGCGAGTAGGACTCACGCACGAAGGATTTTATATCATCACCTATAAAACTGCAAAAACATAATGTCCGTCTGTATAGAAGTCCGGTTATATGTATTTATATATATATTTTTATATTTGTTGCTATATCAGCAAAAAATGTATATTATATGTGAAAATTTCTACTGTACAACTGTCACGGTTTATGAGATATAGTCTCGTGACAGATGGACAGACAGACACATGGACAATCTTAATAAAACGTTTAATCTTTGATTAAGGAACCCTAAAAAGTAATTTAATTCAATGTAACCTATAAAATATGTAAAATGTAATGTTGAAATATGAGACTTCAATATTATAATTGGTACGTGATGCTTTTTATTTTACAGTATTCATTTTCAAACGAATACTATAAAACTAAACGCGAATCTATAAAGAGAATTATCAGCAATTTAATTAGATTTGTGTTACTTTTAAAATGTTTTTTTTTTTAACTAAATTTAACAAAAAGAGGCCAATTTAGATTAATTTTAATTATAAAACCGGTCATTCTGAATTTTCGGAAATGTTAATTCTTTTCATGCCTCCGTTCTGGTAACAAAATGAAGAGCGTCGTTGAGTTCCGCAAGTCAACGTGCAGTTTTAGGTGGAGTATGGGACACGGAGTCTCAATACTAGGTTTCTTCTGCCTTCCCTATTGTATGAATGCAGCATTAATGCTGATAAAAAAGTTTTTTATAATTTATATTAAAAAGTAGTTTTTTCTATAATTTTCGAGTAACGTTATCAAACTTTTAACTGCACAAGCACAAGTAAAGCGCCTACTCTCACGCACACACGCATAAACGTACATATACAGATACAAGATACGCGTGAAATATGCTACCCTTCCTTTGCAGCAGCATAATGAAATAATATGAGAAAATTCCAGAAGTGAAAAATGAGAGGAAAAATATTACAACATTACAAACTTATATTTGTAGTTAATGTCATGCAAAAGTAATGTAAATACCCGCAACCTTAGCTTTATAAACTTATTCGCCTCGTATTTAAACCTATAAAGGTTTGTGTTTTTTAGACCTATTATAGTAAAATTTGGCAAGAAATAAAAATCTGCAGTTCAAATACAGAAAAGCTTCAAAAATGTAAATTAATATTTATATTACAAATAAAATTTCTCGGAAACATACATATATTATATGATCCGATGTGCTGGGAGGAATTAGTTAAATAACTCTTTCCTCACTTTGTTATTTGTTCACGCTTTGTGTAACAAGACAAAACGTTGTTTAGTTCCACCATAAGCATGCAATATTTCGAAAATTATGTGGAAAGTAGGAAAAAAAGTGTTTTAACACTGAGTTTATTATTTGTATTAGTTCTTTCTACTTTCATGTTAAAAACATTGTTTTAAATTAACTTAATGAATCATGGGGATTGCTTCTACAGCCTATTTCGTCTATAGTCGAATGCTCGTATGTGTGTGTCATTTGAAATTTTTAAGAATAAAAACCTCTTGTACACTGACAGAAGCCGGCGACAGAACATGTTGCCTACGCGCTACGAGACATATAACTTGGTATATGCTCTTTGAAGATGGTAGTACCTTCTCATTCTACAAAGGACGAAAAGATGAGACCAATGCTGAGAGTTCTTAAGCACACCTCCTACTAGTCATTGCCACACGATTACCCACGAGGAGAAATAATTTCAAGGAGAAAAATTAGTCAGGGATAGGCTAGAAAAACGCATCGTAGAATATAATAAGGTGGCTGTAAAAAATAGGAACGTAGCAGTCATCGCTTCCACCATAGATGTCATGCCATTATACTAGTACAAACATCCTCATACCCAAACCTAAGTTATATAAAAATGTTATTTTATATTATTAATACATGTTAATTTAATAAGTTTATTGTATACTTTTAATAATTGTAGATTTAGATATACGAGTATATAGACCTAATAGTGTGTAAAACTCCTAAGTAAAAATTTACAAATAAATATGTATGTTTTCTTATACTATAAAAATTATGTCTTTAAATAATATTATAATTAATATATACGATATGAAAATTTGATTTTATAACATAATGAAAAGACTATGTATCTGCAGAGTAAAACATAGTCCTAAATTAGACTAGTAGAAATTCTTTTTAATTTAATTTATACATTTTATGAGTAGAAATCGAAGCCACTACTCTCGAACAGATTCTCTTCCGCTGCACCATAATGCTAAAGCTTATATACCTGATATAACTAATCCAGATAACGTCACGCTGTCACGTATCACATTGAGCTTTACAATGGTGGGAAATGGGTGCAATGAGTATTATTGTTATATGTTAATTATGTAGTTTTACGCATAAATGGGACGCGCGCGTTGATAAAAAATGTCACTGTCGTTGATAAGAGGTGAATGTGGATTCGGTTTTAAATTCCTCGAATAATTTCATTATCCAGCTTCACGCTGTATCCCGCATATGGCATGGTAGGCAGAGGAAACTAAGTGTTATGACACTCCGTTCCGTTTCCCACTTTCCGTCGAGTTTGAGACATTACGTGTTGAGTGGTGGGACGCGCCGCGCTTCGCCTTGTTACCAGAGAGAAAAATTAAAAATTAATTTGAAAATATTAAATATCTAATGTCCTCGAATGGGGATCGAATCAACAGATTGTCGCGTTTACAGTCACACGCTGGTAGCCACTGCGCTACGACTGGCCTCAGGCCTCTAATTCATTTAAAAAAATAAATAATAGATAAAAGGATAACTTTTTAAATTTGCTTACAGACACTACATATACAAATATTTCTCTCATTCTGATTATTATTAAAATTATTTTATTATAATTTTTTGTACATGACCTCGTTGTTATCGTCGTCCAAATTTAATAAATAAAACTAAACCACCTTACTTTTGCGCGAGTCATATAATAACATAAAACCTAAGATAGCCACCGCAAAAAAAAATGACGGACAATATATTTTGATTTGTAACTAAGTAACTATATATGTAAGAAAAACTGATTTTGACATATTTTTAATATTTTTTTTATGGACAAGACACGGCAAACGAGCGTACGGGTCACCTGATGGTAAGTGATCACCGCCGCCCACGGCTCGAAGAGTTACAGGAGCTTTGCCGGTCTTTAAGGTGGATGGGCACTGGGGCCCGGCATTACACAATGTGAAACGCAGTGACCAAGGTCACTACTTAACGCCGGTTTTAAATGTCGGGGGTGGTAACAATCCGGTCGAGTCTGCCCATGCGTGTTGCCATTGCTGACAACGTGACTCTCCCACACGTACTTTAGCCTCTTACGACACCACCAGTACCAGGGTGATCCTATTCTAAGCCAGAATCACACGGCAGAAAATATTTTTAATCATTATAATTCATACTGGAATTTTGAAATTATATGTAGTGTAGGTGACAATAAAATCATATCGTAGAGCTGATTTAATTTGAATCAGGATCTCTTTATTATAATTAAACTTTAGGCTCATATAATTTTTAGTTACAAGCAGATTCTATAAAATTTGTAAAAATGGTTTTCTATAACTGACATTATTTATAAAACATCAATTATGAAAAACTATATATAAATAAATCTAGTAAAAATCAGCACACAACAAATAATTATAATATAAAAGATCATTCAAGAGATAAGTAATAAATAAAAGAATGCAGCAACTCATACAAAATATATAATTCTATGTATACGAACGTACAGTAGATTTATACCAGGCACTATTTCCGGCGGCTGAAGAACAAAGCGGTACGTGCCGCGATAAGGCTATATGTACAAAGGTAAATGTTATTGTTTTAAATATAAATAGCGTTAGAAATAATAGGGCTTGCTGAGATCTGTCGTGTCGCAGAAGCACCAGCGACTATACAGGCAACAGGTTTTGAGTTCAATTGCCACTCGAGGTTATAAAATATTTGATATTTTCAACTAAAATATTTAACAAGGCAAAGCGCGTTGAGATCCGCCACTCAATACGCAATACCTTAAATTTAATCGAAAGTGATGAACGAAACGGAGTGTGTGTGTAACATTAGGTTCCTAAGTTTCCTCTACCTACCCTGCCATGTGCAGGATACAGCGAGAAATTAAGCTAGAATTGTCGTGGCGAAGAGGCAAAAGCGTGCGACTGCCTCAAACGCCCAAAGAAATTATATATTTAATATTTACATTTTCTTAGTTTACGAGATTCAGAAAATGAAAATAATAAATATCTTGGAACTAAACGCCTTACTTGCTGCCTGCAAATGAGGCGTTTACTTCCAAGATTAAACACACAATGCCTCCAGGATTCGATGAAAAGTTGGAAACAAAAATGACTTTATAGGAACGGAGTTGCCTTGACTGGGAACCTAGTACGGGTTCCCAGATTCCCTCTGCCTATACTTTTAAGTGATAGGTATAGCGTGAACTTAAAAAAAATATAGAGCGATAATAATACTGTGAATTCGGTACATTTTGAAGATTTTTTTTATAATTCAAATATCTAATCATATGTAAACATCTAGGTAAGTCGTAGTCAGATTGAAATAAGCGCAACCATATGGTCTTCCATGCAAAATGAAATTTTTGAAAATAGTTAAAGTTTTGTTTGTGCTTGCGTGCGTGTGTACGAGGAACTAATTATAAAAAATAGCCAAAATATTTACAAAAAAACACAGTTCTTCCAATATCTTAATAATAAAGATAAAAATGCATCGCTATTTCACACACAATTCAACAAAAATAGCCACCTCAGAACGTTTTAAAACTACTAGTTAGTGCTTCTGGCGTTTTTTAACAAAAGAAACGACTGAAGCGTACCTTCTAACCATTTAATCGCCTGAATCTATGAATTTACATAGAAAAATTTGAATTCTTGATGACTAGAATGATCACAAATTAAAAAGTTTCCTTCAATCAGCATTTCAAGTAAAGATTTCCTTTGAGGGGAACAGATTGGCGTTTGATTATTTAAGTTAATTTTCCTGGCAATTATTTGACTATATGCTCGATGGTAGTGGGTTAAGAAGTTTTTTTCCCTTGC
The DNA here is from genome assembly GCA_018249855.1 of Eueides tales michaeli. Lineage (NCBI taxonomy): Eukaryota > Metazoa > Arthropoda > Insecta > Lepidoptera > Nymphalidae > Eueides > Eueides tales. The sequence goes on from DWMZ01000235.1 coordinate 6,614, forward strand.
TATTATAGCGTAATAATGCGGTGAGTTCCGCACATAACAGGGTCGACAGGAAAGAAATTGGGAACCTTGTGTTCAGAAACTCTGTTCCTTCTCCCAGTTTCCGCCAAATATGAAACATTGCGTGTTAAGTATTAGATTTCCTCGAGTGGGGAACGAACTTACACGCCTCGAGTTAACAGTCACATTACTTAATTTAGCTTCTCGCATATCCCGCACTTAGTAGCGTAGATAGAGGTAACTAGGAAACCTAGTGTTACGCTTTGTTCCCATTTAGACACTTCTGCTCTTAAGCAGATAGTTTACTTACCAATAAAATAAAACAAATTAGTCTAGTCAAGGCCTGTCGTGGTGCAGTTGCACAAACGTGTGACTGTAAAAGCGACAGGTTGTGGGTTCGATTCCTATTCGAGAAAATAAAATATTTAATATATTTAAATTGAATATTTATCTCTTAGCTCTGATAACAAGTCTAAAGACGATGAGTTCCGCCACTTAATACGCAATGCCTCAAATTCAGCAGACAATAGGGAACAAAACGGAGTGTCTTAACTATGTTCTCAAGTTCCCTCTGCCTACACTGCCATGCGGGATGCAGTGTGAAGCTGAAATTAGTCTGACAGAGTACTTTTTTATAATATTGATGAAGAAGTATACTACTTAATTTGAGTTTAACTTAAATAAATTATATTTTCCCGCTACAGCTCACAACTTGGACTAAGCGTTTTCCTCAGAGAAGGTTAATCAGTCTTTAAAAGCATTGTTCTTTAAATCTTTATAAACGTACGTACAATATTGTTACGATAACAAGTCTAGGCTGCAATTTTTCTCTATATACCTACTATACCGAGTTAAACTTAAAGCTATTTTTTTATCTTATCGCTTTTTCAGCTTCACGCTGTATTCCGCAAATGACAGAATAAGGAGAGGGAACTGAGGGACTTAGTAATAAGACATTCCGTACCGCCCTCACTCTTTGAAGCATTACGAATTTAGTAACGACATCCACACCGCGCTTTGTCTACTTGCCAAAGCGAAGAAATGAAAACGTTAAATATTTAATCTGAAAATAATATTTCATTTCTTCGAATTGGGATCGAACCCACAATCTATCGCATTTACAGCAACGCTTGTGCCCCTACGCCACGACAGGCCTCAAAGTGTCTAGCTCAAATTAAAAAAGTAACCACTAGGTTATATATTTGTATGATTTTCTATAATAGGAAAAGGAAACTCATGACTGATATAATTCCTTCATCCTAATTGTCACATAGCGAACAACAATAATTTCCCCTTAGAACAAATGTTTATCTCGTTCCTTATAATAATGATAGCATTTTCATCGCGCACAAACGTCCCTTCCATATATAATATACTAGGATGTACGAAATATTTGTAAAGAAACTTTTTATGAGGCCTGACTGTAAATTTGTAGGTTGATGGGTTCAGTTAATTTGAGGGTATGAATTATTTTTATTTCCTTGTTCTAGTATTAAGACAAAGAGCGTCTTGTTTCTAGAACGAGGAAATAAAACTTTGGGAACGAAATGTTTATTACTTTGGTTCTCTCTGTCTAGCCTGTTATTTATAATATTTCTTTTTACCCACCTTACACCAAATTCTAGAGACTCAATCTATAATTTTTATTAACGGAACTCAACGCCGCATTATAGTACATATATTTTAAAAATACCATGAGTGAGTTCTCATTTGCATTTGGCCACTTTTCAGATTGCTGTGACCACAACCTTTTTAAAAACTGAGTCCGGACCTGGTTATCGGCGGAAACTAACCCCGGGTTTCGCATTATATAGGTATCTCGTTTTTAAAAATACCACATCCATTAAAACATATACAGACAAATAAAGGTAATGCGTTAAAGCGACAATGAATTTATACGTGAGCAAACAAAATAATTATCGTCCTCCCACAAACGTGACGTATTAACGGATACGCTTGTAATGTCTATTTGGGTTGACGTATGAAGACTTCTGGAAAAAGTTCATAACCGACTGAAATGGATAAAAAGAACTGTTAAGCGGTGTGTTGTCTGTTATGTTCTTCAGATTCTCGCTGAATCTCGTACATAGCAGAGGGAACTTGGGAACCCAGTGTTGAGTCACTTCGTTTCCATTAAGACACTTCCGTTTCCATCAAATTTGTGTAGTAGTAGTAACAGAACTCAACATCGCGCTTTTTTTATTATCAGAACCAAGTATTGGAAATATAAAATACTAGCTTCTTGCGCGCGGCTTCGCCAGCAAATTTCATTTTTTATATTAAAGTCTAACTATACAAAATGTAAACTGAAAAGATTTACAAAAATTATATAATTATATAGCCTATATGTTATTTTGTGCGTTGAGACCTGTCGTGACGCAGGTACACAAGCGTATAACTGTACGCGACGCGACGTTGTGGGTTCCATTCCCTCTCGAAGAAATGAAATATATAATTTAAATATGTAATGCTTTCATTACTTCGCTCTGGTAATAAGGCAAACCGCATTGAAGAGTTCTGCCATTCAAAACGCAGAGCCTTAAAATCGGCGGAATATGGGAAACGGAACGAATTGTCTTAAGACTAGGTACTCAGGTTCCTTTTGCCTACCCTACTCAGTATACTGTTAATAAGCTAAAAAATATATTTTTCAATCATTTCAAAGGTTACCGCAAATTCAAATCACATCCCCATAATAGAACAATTTTAAGCACGATAGAAGTTGTAAAATTAGATTCAGTGGCCTCTTATCAACTTAGCTGTCTAACAGTTACCAGCTCTGGGCTATCTTGATTGAAATTTTGTACATTCACTTAAAGCAAAACTATTTATGCACAGCACTACTTGGTCTAACTTAGTAGTTAGGAGAATTTGTTTGTAAAACTATTTGTAGTTAATTTTAATATCGATTTTTTTATTAAACATTTAATATCTCAACCTGAGATCTGTCGTGGCGCAGAAATATAAGCGTGTGAGTGTAAGCGCGATAGGTTGTGGGCTTGGTCCCAACTCGAAATAATGAAATATTAAATATTTTCCCTATGTATATACATAGAGGATTCAGTTTGAAGCTAAAAGAAATAAACGAAAATTGAACATTAATATAAAGGTCTGTACAGTATTAATTTGAAGAACATCGACAAGTTGTGAGATTAAAGCCAATTTTATGTACTGTTTATTAACATAATAATCATTTATGATGTGTACCTTCAGAAATTTCACATTTAAGGAAATATTCTTGCGAATTGGCATAGAACCTGCTACTATGACTCGGTGATTTTCATATAAAATTACTTTCAAACTACTGTTATTAGCATATCTGCGACCTGTCGACGGCTTCGCCTGTTTGAATTACACTATTATATTTCAACTAATAACTTATTCTAATGACATTATCATTTTAAAACAATGTATATAAATTAAAAACTAAAATTTTAGCTTAATGAATAAAAATATTGTTATAATTATGTCGAACTTCATATTTTGAAAAGCGTCTTTTATATATTTATTAAGCGATTTAATTAAAACAAATTCAAAGTGTCAATATTTTGGGTCCTATTATTTTATTACTATAATATATTTTTTTGCATAACTATAGTTTAAAAACATTAGGTTACCTAATTTTCAATATAGTCAATATTGAGTGGTGGAATTCAACGCCGCGCTTTATCTTGTCATACAAACAAATAAACATAATTTTCATAAAAGTATTCCCCTACGTGACAATCGAACCTACAACGATAACATTTTAAAGCAATCTCCTGAAATCAGAAAAAGTACCATAGAAAACCGCACAATTATCGAAATTATGACTAACTACCTATCCAATACATATATCGTCAGATATATCCCAAGATCATTCCCGGATGTATTGTGACAGGACCCTTATCAGTTCGTCATTTAATTATTTGCCTTTCATTTATATTTCTGTCATCATTCTATTCGTTTAGTCTGATAACTTGTGGTAAGAGGGTGACAGCTTCGATCAACTATTCAATATGTCAATAGCTGATCGAAGGATGACAGTGACAAGTACAGTAGTATTGGAGCATTGGTATTAATAATATAGCAGAGGATAAAGAGACCTCTTACAAATACTCTCTTGTACAATTGTACAATTTTTGTATATTAATATGATACTTTATCTTACGCAGTCGGTTTATATATTTTTAGCTTAATGCGAAAATTAACCTCGTAATGAGACATTCCGTTGATCACTTTTTGTTTAATTTCTGATTGTATATTGAGAAGTGGAACTCTACGCAGCGCTAAGCGAAGGTAATAAATTTTATTTCCAGGGGAGGAAAATGAAATTTAATCATTCCCCACAGCTGGAACAGAACCCACTAACCTTATCTGACCCAAATATATTAATGTATATTCGTAAAATATATTTACAAAAAATTAAAATATTGATTCGAAAGGGATTCCTGCGCTTTCTGATCTAGTAAAGTGTTTCTAATCGTATTTAATTTTGTTTAAGGTTACTATAATCGGTGTGATGTAGGCACGACAGTCTAACTTCTAGGGAAAACCCGCTAAATTGTATTTTATTTTATAACCTAACCATAGAAAATATATTTCTTACATAAATTGTAGCCTATGTGTTATTTTAATGTATAAGCAATATTACTGTAAAGTTTAATCTAATTCCATTCAAAAGTGCATGAAAATGGAACAAACATTCGTTCTCACAAACTCTCATATTTATTGTAAAAAATATATTTAAGGTATAAAATGTTCAATGTAAAATTTTAATTAAAACGTTTTTTTGTTCACGCTCTATCCAGGACATATCACGATAGACAGATCTGGGAACCAAGTATTAAGATGCTCCGATCAAATTAAGACATTTCCGTTACCTTCTTTCCGCCGAATTGTCATTGCGTGTTGGAAGGCGAAACTCGAGTGGAGTCCTGTCCTGACCTGTCGCTTTTAAAGCCAAAGTAAAAATATTAACGTGTTAGTTGTAAATTGCGCTTGTCACTTTTACTATTTTTATATGTGATAAAGTGTCATAGAGTAGAAAATGCTTAAGTTATTTAACATTTCGGGTTGTATCATCGCCACTCAACACGCATGCCTCTAATTTGGTGGAAAGTGCTAAGTTCCTAAGTTTTCTCTATCTACCTGCTACCTACCCCGCCTTGTGCGGGATACGGCGTGAAGCTGAGTAAATATTTTTTTCCCCATTTCTTAGCTTCACGCTGCATCCCGTACAAAGCAGCGTAGGCAATCATTACAGTCGCGTCATTAATAGTCGTACGTTTATTATTTCCCTCGGCCATGACAGTCTTAATTGTAGAATATATGTATATATTATATTATTTATTTAGACATCTACATTATTTTATATGTATGACAGTTTAATTATGCTCTTAGTATTGAAGTTTTAGATAATTAATGTTAATTAATACTGTTTGTTAGTGAAAAAATGATTCATTTAAAATACATAATAACACTTGAAATATCTATATATACTCATATATGAAATTTAGTCAGACTAAAGTGTTTTAGCATTTAAACTGTGTTGGGTAAACACTAAGGTGACAAAATAGGGAGTATCGTTATTGTTCCCGTGTGATGAGAACCTTATATTGGGAACCGTACCCCATTTTCCGTACCCCATTTTTGATATTGTATCGTGTGACAATGACGGAACTTAACGCCGCTATTTAACCAGTCCAAGAGAGCGGCTTGGTTACAGAAAGAATTTAATTACGGCTGTAAATAAGCATTCAAGTAAATATACCAAATAAATATAAATAACATTGTAATTTTTGTATTGACATTACAAAAATAACAATAGATAGAATTCGGAGCCTATGGAGTGACGGAACTCAACGCCGTGCTTTGCCTTATTACCAGAACGAAGTAGAATAAAAATATTCAATATTTAATTTGAAAATAATAAACATTTCATTTCCTTAAACAAGCTGCTAGTACATAAACATATATAAATATTTGTTACTTAGATCTAGTTTATTACTATTTATTCAACATATATTCAATACTTATTCTAACGGTGTGATAAGTCCCTATTTTAATAGACCCTTGCTGCCCCAACCGGAAATTACTTTCAACATCGCGACCATTGGAAAAATTTAACGATAGCTCTATCAGTTTGATCTCAAAGACTAAGATATCGAATTAAACTATAGCAAGGATAGTTAGTATGTTGTAAACGTTCCGACAGTTGATATAAAGAATCTTTTATTGATAACACGTCGCCTCTAGTTTTATAGTTTCATGTAGCGTGTTATAGAAATAGAGGAAAAAAGTGATTTTATTTGTTTTGTTCAAGTGAGTGTTTATGAGCGAACTTAAATTGGTTTTTAATATCAATTTTTAATATTTATTTTAATAGAATTGTGAAGTATAAAATTTATTTTAGGAAAGAAGGTACGCGATAAGTTGTGGATTCAGTTTTCAATCGAGTATATGAAGTATTTGATATTTACATTTCTTGCTCTAGACGACTTTTACGAATTAACATGCAATATACCCTCTAGAATTTGGCGGAAAGTGGGGAACGGAAGAGTTTTTACAGGAAGGTCTTAAGATTGGATTTCTAAATTTTGTCTAACTGCTATGTGCGGGCTTAAAATTAACTAACACTACCTTAACAATTTTCATTGGACATCTGTAGTTTAATTATGATTTCATGAGAATATTTAATTATTCTATAGAAGTTTGTCGAGGCGCAGTGGCACAAGCGTGTAACTGTATACGCGACAAGTTATAAATTTGATCCCCACTTGAGGATATGGAATGTTCAATATTTTTAATTTAAATATTTAATATTTTCATTTCAAATATTATCTTGCGTTATCTATAATTATTTTTATGATTATTTAGTCGTTAAAAGCAAATTTAGCAATGTAAATAAACAATAGGAGGGTAGGAATACTGAGTTTTGATATAAAAACGAACGTAACTCATTGAACGCAAGCGTAGGTTCGAATCTCTCTAAATATGTCCAAGCAGTCACGTAGTACTTAAGATTTCTTGAAGACAAAGTACCTTTATTGTTTTCCATGCGGAGTCATTATAAAAGCCATAAAGGCTTACAGCATTAATTAACAAAAAAATATTCAAAGTAAAATATTTTTTATTCATTTAGGCCATTAAGCACTTTTGAATCGTCAAGTTACATAGATATGTATGTAGTGTGAAAAAAAATGTTACTCCATGTACTGATGCTTATACTGATATATTGGTTTAATATATTGGAAATTTAAATAATTACAGCTCTTTACACATTTACATTAACATTTTGATTAATACTTGCTTTCAAATTATCCTACTAGCAGCGGAATGGTATTGTTTCCTCTTTATTATGACTTTTTTTTAGCTTCAAGCTACATCCCGCACATGGCCGGGTAGGCAGAGGAAACTTGGGAACCTAGTGTTAAGATACTCTGTTCTATTTACCACTTTTCGCTGAATTTGAGGCATTGCATGTTAAGTGACGACACTAATGTCGCTCTTGGCTTGTGACCAGAGCACAGAAAATGAAAATATTAAATATTACATTTCTTCGCGTGGGATCGAACCCACATCCTGTAGCGACTACAGCCACACGCTGTTCCATTGCACCACTATTGGCAAATATATTTATTTTCAATAAACAAAAAAAGTAGCTGAGTCCAGCACAGCATACGGCTGTTCACATCCTACTCGGGAGAATGAATTATTTCCATTTCCATTTCCTCACTCCAATAACGGAACAAAGATCAGTGTTGAGTTTCGTCGATCAACACGCAATGTACCGAAAAATTGACGGAAAGTTGGGAACGTTTATATTAGGTTCCCACTGCCTACCCTACTATATGAGAAAACAAGTGAAACTTCGCATTTTGGTAACAAAACTGTAGTACCTATACTTTCATATGTATGTTAGTATCTACCTTCCATTTAAATAGTTACATTTACATAGAAGTTCACATTGTTAGAGACGTTGTCACAGAATTAACAGGCAGGTAAGAATGTAATGTTTAACATAATAGAGGTTAGCGATCCTTGTCCACATTGTTTTAGTAAATTAAATTACTGTTGAATAATTCGAGTACAAGATGTTTGCGGTTTCAGTTCTCATGTGAGGGATTATTTTATATAGGCTAAGCCTCAATCTTTCATAATGTTTATATAGTATAGACACTTCTTTTGGGGTGGATACTTCCATCTCCGGGTTTTGTTTTCTAAAACTGCAGAAATGAACGAGCAACAATCTCAATGTGACTAAAATTACTGACAATTACTTCTCTTTTACATCGCTACAATAGCTTTAAGGTTTTAATTAAAACAGTTTTTTTAACTTGATACTGTGAAGAAGGAACTTGCTTAAATGCTGAATTTCCTCGAGTAGGAATCGAACTCATAGTCTGTCATGTATACAGTCACATGTTTGTACCCCTGCTCCTCGATATATTTAAAATATCCTTCAAATTATCGAACAATATGTGAAATACTTAAACCATTCACTACGAAAAGTCTTACTAAATGAGGATACAATAAAGAAAAATGATTTAGCAGCCTTGAGACATAGCTGGCGGCTTAACGCCGCGATGAAATGGCTAATCTATCTGCAGTAGAATATGAATCTAAAGAAAAGTTTCTATTAATATCTATATTATAACGCTATCAGAAAGACGTATCTAATAACCTTCCTGTGTAGAAATGTGACAGTATTGAAGCTATAGTCAACAACAACGTAAACTAACGATCCTTGCCCCACTTGTTTAAGTGGATTAAAAAAATGAATATTTTTACGCTCTTTTCTCGCATCATATGTTGTGGGCTCAATTCTGTCTTGGAGAAATATGTAGGGCAAAAAAAACAGCGTAAACACACCCTTTTTAATCATTTTAAGTATCTCTAATACACTACGGATATTACAGTGTAGAAATTTGGCATATAAGTAAGTAAGGAACTAAACGGAAATATCAAGATTTGTTGAATTTCCATTTTTCCTCTTAAAGCCTAAGTAAACACAGTTACGGGCGACGGCTTTCACAAAATATAAACACAAGATTTTAATTAAAACATAAAATAAACATTCATAAATAGGTCTCTAAGTAAAAATAAATATTATGCTGTTATAGTAATTAAAAGAGAACGGTCTCGAGTGAGAAGTTAAGTTATTTATCAAATCTATTATAGGCATTTACTCGTATTTGTATGAAAACTCTTTTTCGTATTTGTATGAAAACTGTTTGTAGAAAGCACTTGTTATTTTATAAAATATTGTCTTTTTAGTACTTAGTACTAAGTAACAAGTGCCTTTTTTATTTTTATATAAAAATAATAACAATAAAAAGCATTAAGCTGTTAAAATTAATATATAATTCATTTACAAATAACTAAGTAAAAATAAACATTTTTTAAATAAACAAACGCGTAAAAGGACATTGTTAAAATATCTGAAGTGCGTAGAAATTAAATTTCCTTAAATTTATGTGAAGAAAGCTATCTACGGTAAGTGGAGTTTTTTGTTAGACGCTATTAAATATTGTGGTTGCGTAAAAGCGGGCATAAATAACATGATGTTTTCAAATATGCTTATGTATTTATTTAGGATTACATTGTATGAGGCATGTAGTAAGGGAACAAAATTTTAAAAACGCCATTAACTATGTTACCCTCTTTCCGCTGAGTTTTTAGCATTGCGACTAGTGCTAAGATACTCGGTCCTATTCCGCACTTTCCGCCGAATTTGAGGCAATGCGTATTGAGTAGCGTCTTATTACCAAAACGAAGAAATGGAAATATTTTATATTTAATATGGAAATATTAAATATTTCATTTCATCGAGCCCACAACATGTTTCAATTTCAGTCACACAACCTACCAAAAGCCCTCACTTATGTGAATTATCTTAATATTTTCGTTTCGTAAGGGAAGTGATTTAAATTATTTATTTTATATTTTATATTGTTTATTTTATATTTTAAAATCCCGAGACGCGGCGGATCCCGGTGAACGAAAGAACCAATGCCCGCTTTATCTTGTCATCAAAACGAGGAAATAAAAAAAGACATTCCACCGAGTGGGAATTGAACCCGCAAGTGCATACTAATTAACATCACTGAAGTGATGCACTTGCGGCGCACCATGGTGATGGTGGTGGGGGTACGCAGGGAAAGCCTGCCAACCTAGTGTTACGACACCCAGTGTCAATGTAGACACTATCGTTAGCAATTTTCAACTGAATTTAATTGGCATTGCCTGTTGTGTGGCGGAACTCAACGACGTGCTTGTCATTCTTTATGGATCGGAGCCAAAAAAGAAAATATATAATATTTCATGTCTTCGAGTAGAAATTGAACCCACAGTTGTGGTGTTTACAGGTAACAATAACTGAAATAAAAACATAATTTCAGTTAGAAAACAAAAAGTAGATACATTGCTATAAAACACTTCGTAATGGAGATTTTTAAACATCAAAATGAAGCTGACCTGGTTTTGTGGGAAAAATACAGGCTGAAGTTGTATTAGCTGTGTTTCTAAAGAGATTTTCAACTGATATGATATGATACATTTAAAACATCCTTCAAATTTCTCGAATAAAATGCCAAATTTTTAAGGTTTAAGCCATTCAGTACGAAAACTTTGAGTAAATGTATGCGCATAAAATAAGGAACACAGATTTTGCAGTTTTGAGAAATTTCGCTAAATCTGGCGGAACTCAATGCTGTGATAAAATTTCTAATCTAATCTATAGAATAACTTTTTTCTAAAGTAAAGTTTCTATTAATATCGATACAATAACGCAATCAGAAAGAAATATCTAATAATCTTCTTGTATAGAAATGTGACTGTATTGAAGCTATAGTCAATAACAATGTAAACTAACGATCCTTGTCCCACTTGTTTAGTGGATTAAAACAATGAATATTTTGACACCCTTTTGTCGCAATTAGAAAATATTTTCTTGTACATATTGGTTGTGGGTTCAATATTATTTCGGAGAAATCCCACCAAAAATATTCCATGTAAAATATTGCCAAGACGACCACATAAGGTTTGGCCTGCGAAAAAGATATTAGATCTCATATAGAGCCAAGCTTCTGAATCTTCACGGCCTAACTCAACCGACCCAAATTTAACAAATTCTACATATCAGTAAAAATGTATAGCTTCGCCGTTTCGTTACCGTTGTGCAGATGATATGAATATTTAGTTTCTGAAGTGAGAAATCAAAATTTGATCGAAACAAACTTGTTATATTATAAAATATTAACTTTATAATTCTAAATTGCAAATGACTTTTTATATTTTTATATAAAAATAATAACACTAAAAAGCATTAAGCTGTTAAAATTAATATATTTTTTCATTTACAAATAACTAAGTATAAAAAACATATTTATAAATAAACGTACGCGTAAAAGAACACTGTTCAAGTTTCTGAAGTGCGTAGAAATTAAATTTCCTTAAATTTATGTGAAGAATCAACGGTAAGTGGAGTTTTTTGTTAGACGCTATTAAATATTGTGGTTGCGTGGGAGCGGGCATAAATAACATGATGTTTTCAAATATGCTTATATATTTATTTAGGATCACATTATATGATGCATATAGTAAGGGTATCAGAGGGAACCTGGGAACAAAGTTTTAATACGTTCTTGACGTTCTGCTATTAAAACAATTCTGTTCCTTTCTTTTCGATGATTTTTTTAAAGCATTGCGGGTTGATTTGTGGCACTTTCACCGCGTTTATTAAATATCGAGCCCACAACCTATCGCTTTTACTTAAGTATTTTTTAGCTTCACACTGTATCTACATAGTAGTGTAGGCAGAGGAAACTTGGCAGAGGGAACTTGGTGCTAAGATACTTCGTCCTGTTCCGCACTTATCGCCGAATTTGTGTGGCGTCTTGACAACGAAGAAACGAAAATATGTGTAATAATTAATATGGAAACATTAAATATTTCATTTCATCGAGTGGCGATCGAGCCCACAACCTGTCGAGTTTACAGTCACACAGATGTGCTCCTGCGCGACGACAGCCCTCACTTAACTCTTTATCTGAAAATTTTCGTTATGTAAGGAAAGTTATTTAAATTGTTCAATTTATATCGACTAAATTTCGGAACACGCGTTGAATGGAAGAATAAAGCCCTGCTTGGTCTAGTTATCAAAGCGAGGAAATAAAAAAGATATTCTACCGATTGGAAATCAAACCCACAATCGCATATACATATACATAGTTTCAAGCTATCCACCAGGTGATGGATGGGAGGGGCGCTAGGGAGCACCCGATAACCTAGTGTTACGACCCCCCATGTCCATGAAGACACTCTCGTTCCGCACTTTCCACTAAATTTTGTTGACATAGTTTGTTGAGTATGCCAACAGAATTCAGTCGGAATTTAACGCCATTTTTTTCATTCTTTCCTCACTATCAGAGCCAAAGAGATTTTTTTTAATATTTCATATGCTCGAGTAGAAATGTAACCCACAGCTGTGGCGTTTGTAGTCATCAATAGCTAAAATATTAACATAATTTCACTTAGAAAACAAAAAAAAAATAGAAGTTGCATTAGCTGTGGTTGCTAAAGAGATTTTCAACTCATAAAAGTGTGTAGAGTGGCCATGATTTATTGTTTTTTTAGTATCTATATACATGTCAAGGTAGGCAAAAGTGACCTGGGCACCTAGTGTTAAGTCACTCCGTTTCCATTATAACACTTTGATTCCATATTTTGTACTCCATTTGCATGTGAAGCGGTGAAGCAACAATGCACTTAACGACGTTACCTGATTAAGAAAATGAGAATATTGAATAATTTTATTTCCTGGACCACGACCTGTAACACTTATCCGCTTTTGCACCTACGCCACGACTGGCTTCAGCCGGAATGGAATTTAATACTTTGATTATTACTGGTAATGAAACCAAGCGCGCCGTTCAGTCATTTAACACGTAATTTCACTTTCGGCGGCAAGTGGGTACGGACGCGGACACGGACTTGTCTTAGCAATTAATTCCCAGGTTCCCATTGTAAGTCCTCCAATGCGTGGGATAAAACGTTAAGCTAGGAAACAAAATAGAAAAAACTTTGGCGTAATAGAAGAAAAATAATTATTTTGCTACAATGATGGATCAGATCCACTAATTAATTATCACTTTCAGTTCATATGTAAAACCAAATATACATAAAAACGTAACAAAGCCGAGCGCGGCGTTAAGTTAAGGGGAACTTGGGAACCTAGTACGGATATATTCTGTTTCCATTAGGACACTTTCATTGGCCACTTTCTGCAAATCTCTTAAGGCATTTCGTGTTAATTGGCGGAACACTGCGCTTTTCCTCGATTCTAGAGCGAGAATATTAAATATTTTATTCACTCGATTGAGAATCGAATCCAACCATCGCGTTTACAGTCGCATGCTTGTGACTCTGAGGCATGACTGCCTCAGCTCTTATTTTAAGCGTATTCAATAATTATAATTTAACTTCCAAATAAATTTTATCTATATATCTATATGTATTTGATTATATAAAGAAATAACTGTGCCTTGATATTATGCATAAGTGTAAAAAAATAAAAGAAAAAAATGAGTCTAGATTTTTAATTTTCATCAATTTCATCTACCCGTTCAGTCTCTACAGCGCAACAAACAAACATTCATAGATTGATTAATACATTATCTTTATGTCTCAAAGGTGTTAAAAAAACTATCTAATTTTTTTTCTACTATTCCAAACATACTAAAACTGTAATATTCTTTCTACAAAGGCGCTAACAATAAAACTTGTAACGACTGTAAAGAGTTTTGACGTGACCAAAAAAGAACGTATAGCCTAATTGGATACGCTTCAACATGTTATCCAAGAGCCAGGGTTTCAAATATATTTTTCAGTTTTATTTGTATTTCTCACATTTTTATTAAAATTTATCATAATTTAAATTTACACTTCTTAATGCCTGTCCGCCATTTTTTTGTTACATACGTCCATTTTTTCAATTATTTTTCTTACTTTTATGTCTTGGTTGAATATCTGTTTTTTATCTTTTACATTTCAAATAAAATTAGAATGAATTTATTAAACAAACATCTACTTATTATTTATAATAAAAAGAGCGCGTATTATTTCGAAAGTAAATAACGCTATATTAACTTTGTTTTATAAATTGGTCGCAGATAAAGCAAAGAATTAAATTTTATAAATATCTCATTTGAAGAAATCAAAAATATTTTTATTATAACATTTTTATTACAATGACAACGTTTCGGGGCCTGTTATGTCTGAGGCATGGAACGTCAGACGTAAAAGCCTAAGTTGTGTTGTTCGATCCCCAGTCGAAGAACTGGAATTATTATTTTTCTGTCATGTCTCTGGTAATGCAAAGTATGGCATTGATTTCCGCCATTCAACACGCACATACTTTAAAATTTAAAGGAAAATGGGACACGGAGTGTCTTAGTGGGAATGATGTGTCACAACACCCGGTTCCAGGTTCATTGCTATATACGAAATACACTGTGGAGCGTGAGCGAGAAAGCAATACCACATTTCAAGGCGCTTCTCTCATTTGACTTTTTCCAAGTCCTTGGATAACTCTTACTATATAATTAATATTTAAAATTATAAGTATCTTTTAATTACATGTAAATGGAATTATTCCGATATTACATTCCCTCAAATTGAAATCGAACCTATAACCTATAGCATTTACAATCAGGTGCTTTACACGACAGTACAAAAATATTATAAAAAATTAAATTAATTATCATTGAATTTATGGTAACCCTAATCCAAGCCTGAAATCAATAGCCAGTAAGGGTGAAGGGATCCCATCGGAATGATACGCCGCAACTCTCACCCATTTAAGGGATCCTTTTGAAAGGTTAAATAATGACGTTTTGATTTTACAAATCCACTTTGCCATATGTTTAACCGATTGCTCTAAAAGGAGTAATGTGTTTCAGCATGGCTATTTTGAAAAAATACACTTTCTCCCGCATAGACGACTTGGAAAAATCTTACGTCAAAAGTCTTCTTTACTTTCCATCCGAATTTCAATATACAAATTGCAGAATATAATAGCAGAATTCAACGCTACGCTTTGTCATGCCAGAGCTGGCTAGGTTAGACCATTTTTATCAAATTTTAAGTGATTTTATATTATTATAAATAATTTATATTGTAATAACATTGACGTAGCTATATCTACGTAAAGTAACGTAGAACGTATGGTTTAGTTGGTCAGAGTGCTTGAACGGTTTCCAAAGAAGCGAGAGTTCAAATCCCACTACGTTCGAAATTTTTATACGTTTTCTAAAAGAAGGTATATAAGTAATGCTTGTTTTTTTACAATATTTTTCCCCCAGTTTGTCGTATCCTCAGGCATCAAACCCACAATCATTAGAGTCAGTTGCGTATCATCAACGCTGTGAGGTATTTCAGCCTTCAAATATGCTTTTTATAATGGTTTTTAATACAATATCTATGAATTTATTGAATCAAGTTGTCTGCATTCCCAATAAATGAAATATAATACGTCTGTAGAAATTGAATAATATTTTTAAATCGACCTTGACTTTGACTGTTGTGTTATTCACATATTGTCAGCTACATTTTTGTAAAAATAAAAAACAGCTTTTTTTATTTGCTTTACTTTGTATCCCACACATTGTCACAATAGGTAAAGGGAACCTGAAAACATAGAGTTAACACACTCGGCGAATCGTATATTGAGATGTGAAATTTTCTAAGTAACGCTTTGTTGCTAGAACGAAGGATAATATTATTTAATAATTCAAACACATTTTCTATTTAGCTTTACGCTGTATCCCACACATGGCAGGGTAGGCAGAGGGAACTTGGGAACCTAGTGTTAAGTCCGTTTCGTTCCCACTTCTCGCCGAATTTGAGGCATTGCGTGTTCCCTTGTTACCAGAGCGAAGAAATGAGAAGATAAAATATTAAAATTAAAAGATAATAAGTATTTACTTTCTTCGAGTGGGGATTGGTTGTGCCCCTGCGCCACAAGAGGCCTTTAATACTTCATACCTTTTAGAGATAGAGATTCAAACCTACACCTGCACATGTTACAAAAATGTTTCTCAACTTTGAGCATAGAAAACAGGTACTACTACTTAGAATTTTCTACATTTATTGTCACATCGCGCTACAAACTGATAAGTCAAGCTCTTTTTGCCTGTTATTTTAAGCTTCTATAGTAAGTTATGGTAGTAAGATCGATAGCTTCGGTATTTTTACTGTTGCAGCACGGTACCTATATTATAATATATTACTTGTTAACAAAAATAATCACAATTACTTAAAGAACTGTAATAGACGTGATATTAATACAAGAAATAAAAACAAGCTGATTACTTTCAGTTTTGTCTTCAAAAAGTTATTAAATCTTATATGGGACATACACGTACACGTATGTTTAATTAAATTCCATTCCATTCCATTCAAAGTGATTTCAGTCTTGCAACGTTAAAAATATATTAATAGGTTATTAATGATATATTTTAAACTTATACTTTAAATCGGTAAAGTAGCAACGTATAACGGAAAAATTTAAAAATATATTATTATTTAATTCAAGGTTATTATAATGATAATAGTACGAAGCGTCTTCATAACCATCTTTCAGCTTAACGCTGTATTCTGCACATGGCAGGGTAGGCAGAGGGAACATGGGAACTTAGTGTCACCACTCCGTTCGGTATTGCGTGTTGAATGGCGGTACGCCGCGCTTTGCCTTGTTGTCAAAGCGAAGAAAAGAAAACATTATATTTTAATTTAAAAATAAATCAAATCAAATCAAATCAAATCAAAATATTCTTTTTTCAATTAGGCCATTACAAGCACTTTTGAATCGGTAAGTTACATAGAAATGTCTGTAGTGTCAGTCCTACAGAAAGCTACCACCGGCTCGGAAGGCGGGTCTGCTGAGAAGAGCCGGCAAGAAACTCAACAGTTGCTCTTTTCAAAATATCAATTATAGAAAATATATAACATAATTAGCTTCCTGAATGAGTACCAACAGCATTTAATCCCACGCATTCTTATCATGGTAATATTCTTGAATTGAATAATAAAATGGTAATATGGTAATATTCGTGAATTGAATAAATATTAATAATTACCTCACTTAGGAAACTAATTAGGATTATACATTTACTGTAAGGTATATTTTGAAAACAGCAACTGTGCAACTGTGAAGAGAGCAACTTAATTTCTTGCCGGCTCTTCTCAGCAGCCCCGCAATCCGAGCCTGTGGTAACTTCCTGTAGAAATGACACTACAGACATTTCTATGTATCTTGGCGATTAAAAAGTGCTTGTAATGACCTAATTAAATAAGCAATAATTTGTTTTTGACTGTCAACCTTTATTATCCTGGACATTACATTCCTATTTGTTAATCCGGTAATGAAGAGACAATGTTAGCTTCTGTGTATATATGTTGATGTATTATATGACCATACAGATATTATTGTTTACTGAGAATATAAGCAGCTTCAAGCTTTTGACCGTATTTTGAAGCAAGATAGGTAGAGAGAACCTAGTGTTAAGACACTCCGTTCGTCACTTTTTGGTGTGTTTTTCAAGTTATTTCATGTTGTGTGGCGGAACTCAAAGCCACTCTTTGTCTTTCCCAGAATTACCATCGAACCTACGACTCGACCTATATTTGTATGTTGTGCTTTTGCACCACAAAGGCGGCTTTCTAGCTGTTACAATTTTTTTTGTCATGCTAGGCGGTATCTCACACTTCTCCCCTGAAGTTGAAAAAGAAAAAAAAAATTGAGACATGCTAAGTTGCGGACTTCACCACCGCGTTTTGCGTTGTCACTAGAGTACAAAGCTCGTGCTCTTGCGCCACGATGAGCCAATTAAAATTTGCAAAGTTTAAATCTATAAACAACATCAAAATAAGTTTATATTTGATTTATATTTTATATTTAAGGCGATCTACAGAATTAATTTCAATTCACAGTAGAATTTGCGGGAGACATTTGTATAGACCTCAAAGCTATCAAAGGTATTAACCCTTTAGTGCTAACAATTAGTGGTTTTGGACCGTACCTCGTTACCATGGTAACGAACTCGTCTGGATTTTTGTGAATTTTCGTTAAATAATTTAAAGTTAAACCTAATAAAATTAAGTTTTAGGGGTATTTTTTATAGTAAAGATGAGGTCACCTGATGGTAAGTGATCACTGCCGTCCACGAGCTCGTGAGATACAAGAAGAGCTACAGGTACCTTCCCAGTCCTTAAATTGGAAGTAGATGCTCTTTTTGATGGTTCCCATGTCGTATCAACCTGGAAACATTGCCACTGGTAGACTATTTCATATTTATGTGGCACGCGGAATGAAGTTCCTACGAAACGTTTCCATGTCCTATTGACTTTTCGATCCGTATAAGGTATAGGTTAAGATGTTTTCACGTTTTCGCTCTAGTAATAAGCCAGTCTAGTAACAAGCTAGTAACAAGAGTTCTGCGGCTCAATAACAAACATAAGAACAATACTTTCAGAATTTGGGACCAATATGGGAACCAGAGTGTCTTAACACTGAGTACTTCCCTCTGCCTACACTGCTATATAGCCGTATAAACGGCATATAATGTGAAGCAAAATATTTATTTTTTTCCAAATTTTATCAATAGTAGCTTAAGTAGCTTAAAAGAATATTGTTATATAATTATTTATTTTGCATGCTCAAATCTCCTTCCTCAATTCAGCAGAGAAAGATTTTATCTAATCGAAATAATAGTTCCTGAAATAAACGCGTCCAAACGCACAAACACTTAAATTTTATAATATTAGTACAGATCTGTACTAAGAAAAACACCAAACAAGTTTTTCCAAGTCACGTAATGATATTGCAGGTACACGCTTTACCACTCACCTTAGCGATGAATGATTTGCAGAAAACCCCCAAAGGTTTTTAATTCGAAGCACTAAACCAAAAACGTGGTAAATGGAATGTTTTCACGCTTTTTCTTGTACTTGAATTTCTCCTTTTGAATTGATTATTTATTATTGTGAGATATTAGTAGCAATTTTCTCGTTTTGGCGATAAAGCGGCGTTGAGTTCCGCCACTGAGTTGCAGTTTCTTGACATTGATGCTTAATTAGGATTTCATACTTTGAAAAGATAAAACGGAACCCTTATAAGATAAATGATATCGTCTAAATGAAATGAAGTATTTAAAACTTTCAAATTGAACAATTTAATATTTTTTAATATAACCAAGCAAAGAGTGGCTTTGAATTTATTACCCAGAACACAATACCACAAATTCGGAACACGGTAGAGAATAGAACAAAATGTCTTAACATTAAGTTTCCAAGTTCCCTCTGCCTACCCTCCCATGTGCAAGATATAGGATGAAATTTAAAAAAAAGTAAAATATTAAGCCAAAATGAACTAAAACCTAAGTTTCCTAATATAATATAGTTAATGAAACGACGGTTACTCTCTTGATAGTATTTGTAGTGACGGCTCATAATAAATGAAGTGTCATTTATAACTTTGCTAAACGCTGAACTAAGAAGACACTAGTAATGTAATTGAATGAAATACTTAGGCTAAATAAAAACATATATGTATATTAAAATATTTCTTTATAAAACGTATAAAAAAAACGGAACGTAGTGGGTTTGCTCACGCCTCTTGAACGGTTTTTAGGAGATGCGGGTTCACAGTTCAAAGTTTTATATGTTTTATAAATAAGTTCTTTTTCTGCGTACGAATTAACACTATGAATGGGTAAAAATAAACTTATACTTTTTTCTATTTTGCCTACATACATACATGAGGAAATAGTTTATTTTAACCACGTTATCGTGGGCTTAGAGTGTAAGACAGCTAAATCTGTTTTTCGTTGCTATGTACTCATACACTTTAATACCATTCGAAAAATACAACATAAATCTTTATTTTATTATAGAGAATTTATTATTATATTTTTATGGCAGCTAAATGTAAGTAATTACTATCACTCTCGATTAAATGACAAAGCCTTATCGGCCTCGATGATGATGTAAGAATGTCAGGTCAAAAGAGAATGTCAACTTGTCTAAGAGTCATTATAAAAAGCTTCATGACAATGGACGAGGCGAGATATTGCAGAGATACTCTGTTTTCTCTATTATTTTCACTACCCTACTCTCCAGCTGAGTAGAGAAAAAATATCATGTAATTTTTTTCTAATATTATTGAGAGGCGGAACTCAACGTAGCGCTTTGCCCTCTTACCAGAGCGAAGAAATTAAAATATTAAATAATTAAATTGAAAATGTTAAATATTACATTTTGATGTTTCATATTTGTTGTATGAATAATTCCATATTAACTCCTATTTCATATGTTAAACTGGGGCCACGTTATTAGAGCAAAGTACCAAACTAATAGAACTACGTTTGAATAATAAACTGATATTACGAGAGTGGGATAACTTTTTATCACAAAATCTCATTTGGTAAAGAAAAATGAATACTGTTTAAGTGAGACCGAAATTTGATATTGCATCGTGATTTTCTTAGTTACATTATTTTTTTTAGCTTCACGCTGTATCCCGCCCATGGTAGGATAGACAGAGAAAACTTGAGATCAAACTCTCCGTTCTGTTTCCCACTATCCGCAAAATTTGACGTAATGCGTTTGAGTTCAGACTCTCCGTTCTGTTCCCCACTTTCCGCTAAATTTGAGGTATTACGATTTGAGTGGCGCAACTCAACGTCGCCCTTCGGTTTGTATGAACGAAGAAATTAAATTATAAAATACTTCTTTGAGTGGAGATCGAACCCAAAACTTATCGTTTGCTGACAGTAAACGGCGAGTTAAACTTAACATTATTATTTACATTAACTTAGCATTCAGATCTCTTTGCCTACACTACCAGATGTAGGATACAACGTGAAGATAAAAAAAAAATAAAAAATATTGTTTTTGTAAAGAAACTTCGGCAGACAACCATAAATAATACAGACATTCTATATTAAAGGTACTTATTACTACTTTAACATTATTACATACAAAACATTCAATAAATATAAAATTGAATGCGAATACTTATATGAATATATAAATAAATATGGTTTAGCTTCCTTAATGAAGGCAAAGTTGCTCGTGACTTCATTTACGTAACATTAGGTCCCCAAGTTCCCTCTGCCTACCCTGCCATGTGCGTGAAGCTGAGTGAGTGAATTACATTTGACTATCGAGCAAAGCTGCATTCAGAAGGTAGTCTCAATATATTTCTAGTGCCTTTTTCACGAGCTCAGCGAAATTGCTTACTTGAAGTCCATTTATAGTGTTAACAGACGATCGAACCGCACCGCGACCTTGGTGCGCCATCACACCATATTCGGTCGTGTGGAGGACGGTGCGCCATAAAAATGGGGTACGCAGGCAACTTAACTCCGCACCGCGCCGCGTGCGGCGCAACTTCACTTCGATCGCGGTTCAGAGCTCACCGCGTTCGATCGTATGGACGGCGCAACGAACCAATTTTAGGTTTAGGAATGTTGATATTTTTTTAAATATCGAATATCGATATTTTTAAATATATCAATATCGGAGTTTGATATATCGAAAAAAAATATCACCATTTCGAT
>DWMZ01000236.1:0-28093 GCA_018249855.1 Eueides tales michaeli
ACCTACGTTGTCACACCCCTTTTTATACGACAAGAATGACTCATTTCTGTGTTGTCATATTAAATAATGTTTTTACAGAATGTAATGTTACCTACTCGAAATATAATTAAAATATAATTATAATATAATTAACAATAATGTATGATGTAATATTATATGTATATTACTTATTATTTAATAATTAATAATTACACACTATCTTAGTTAATGAACCTTACAAGTGTGAATCCATAAAATAAAGAGCAAAAATAAATAGTTTTGAGTCTAACACAGTCTAAATAGATCAAATAACGAAGACGGTATAGTTAAATTAGGGGATGTAAAGTGACGTCACAAAAGGACGATGTAGGTAGGCCCGCCGTTCCTGGAAGCAAGTCGTAAACTCCTGCGCACAATGCCTCGCCTCGCCGGACGCCTAAAGTTGTGAAAAAATATTCTTATTTTTTTGTATTTTACTACATTATTTGATGACTTTAATATAAACACCAATTTGAATTTCTAATCTGTTCATATTTATTCTATATTCTTTGTAGGGTTCCGTATCTTCATTTCTTTTAACACCAGTTATCTCGAGATCGCGGAAGTATGAAGAAGAAATTATTATAATAGTTCTAGTCTTATTGTCCTTGGAGCGAAAACAAAATCAAACATTTTTTTTCTTTTTTAGGTTCACGCTATATCCCGCACAAGGCAGGGTAGACATTCGTTCCCCACTTTCCGCCGAATTTGAAGCATTACGTGTTGAGTGGCGGAACTCAACGCCGCGCTTTGCCTTATTACCAGAGCGAAAAAACATTAAATATGGGGATAAATATGGGGATCGAACCCAGAACCTGTCGGTTGAACAGTCACACGCTTATGCCGCTGCGCCACGACAGGCCACTCAGTCAGACAAAAATCAGCTTAATAAAAGGATATGAGCATTTATGCATATTTAATAGTATCTTTGATTTTCGCGATTGTTACACATTTTAAATGAAGCACTTTTAAACGGATTAATCGCGTATATAGATTGAGTAACATTTTTGGCAACCCGACATTTCGAACACTTTACAGTAGTCCGTGGTCACGGACGGAAAGTGTATTGTAATATGTATTTAAAATTACATATGCATATTTTTTGTGTAGTTTGCATGAACGTTGCCGTGTAGTCAAAACCTATAGAATACTTCCCGTGATATTTGGGCGACTGAGAATTTACGAATAAAGGAATAACAATTGTGTTTATACTAAATTTAAAAACGTATAAAAATTTGAATCAAGCAGGATTTGAACCTGCGCCAATTTAAAATATTTAGTTCGACAACATTTATAATTTTCTTTCCTAAATGTGGAATAACACTTTAAAAATAGTAAAAACAATTGTATTTTTTCCTTCACTCTCTCCTCTAATTCTTCGTGAATACTCATGCGAATTTCTTACAAAATATTACTAACTTATATTTCTAATCAATTTTATGCAAAATGCATACATATGCAAGTTTAAGTTTGTCAACTTTTACAAGTTGTATATTCCGTTAACATACAATTCTAAAATTGGTGCGGAATCCCGGTCGAGTCAAACTCTCACTTGACTGTTTTTTTTATATTATATATTGCCTTCGTTTGGTTATTAAGTAGTGAGTCATTAAATCAAATAGAACAATATGGATATTTGTGGAAATCTGTATATTTTAAATATATTTTTACTTTGTCCAATCATTGTATAATAATCAGAATTTTTTTAATAAACAAGTAGAAATAAATTATATGTAGCAATGCTTTGTCGTAAGATTAATCATATTGGTACGCTTTTATATCCTTAAATAACATCTATGTTGGAAAAGAAACAAAGCTGCGAATGAATCTTGAAAGCAAAGAACAACTTTTGCAAATAAGCGAAATGGACATGGGAAAAGATAAAAAGGGTTTCAAAAGGGAAGTTCCTTTGAGTTAATTTATAAAAATATTTAACAGATTCCTTTTGTCCAAGCATAGTGGTGTTGCTTATATAATAATATAAATAAAGAGCACATACTTTTCCATAGCAAAGAGATACATATTTAATAACATTTTCGAAAATAAAGTCAATTAAATTTCTTAACAACTTTCATAATTTTTAATAAATGTTGTTAGATATAAAAAATGTAGTTTTAAAATTGCCGTTAATATAAGCAGCGTACCGTACAAAAAGATTTAATACATTTTTTTTTCGTTTACATAACATAAATAAACGGTGTTTTTCTCTGAAAAACAATTACTTCAGCCCAGTGTTATTTTAAGAAATTTCAAAATGAGTTTCTTTTAAGGTTTCCAAACTTCGACAAACCTAAGAGAAAATTTGGCAATTTTATTCACAACTCCAATTATGTTTAGGACAAAATTACTTTGGTCTGCGGCTTACAATTTGTTTACGCAAGTCTATCGATCTTTTTATAAACACGAAAATCAATTGCCACATCCATTATTACGTATTAATTGATGCATAAACTAAAGAAAGGCTTGAGCAAATTGGATTAAGATGTGATACTGGCTCAAAGGCACGGCGAAGTTAAACTAGAGTACAAATATTCTTCGTTTGAAAACCAATTCCATCAATCCCAGTAGGTAATTAAAGACATTAGTTCGTGGGACGGGGCCGCCCGATTAGTTTCCTCGCAGTTGAGCCGTGTAAGTGTATATCAGCGTTGCGGGAGTTGAGAGTTGATAGGACATTCCGTATTAATTAACTAAATAAGTCTGCCAAAGCGAGCGAGCTTCTGAAACAGACGACGTTGGCGACTTGCAAGTTGTCAGTAGCGTGTCAATAAGACAGCTCGAGACACGGCGGATTCGAGTCAAGGGGACGGGGGCGTCGGGCGCGCCCCCCGGTGTGTGGTTTCCTTTTGATGTCATCTTCGCGCAAACTTTACTACGGATCGGCTTTGAGATAGAGAGACGGAGAGTGACTAATTTGGCCCAGCATTTGATCTCGCTCGCTCCCGTCGCCCGGCCCGCGCCCGCCGCTACCGCCGGGTAGCTCTTTGCAAAATTTCTCTTTGATCGCAAAGTTAAATTATATGGGAATTGAGCATTAAATGGATACACATGCGAGGCGCACGCGAGCGCTCGCGTCCCGGCCTCGCTCGGACAGAACGGGTGATATTGTCAAAATAAATCTGTCGGGGGAGCTTTGACGATTACGACTTACATAAATAATAAGCGAGCGACTTTCAAAGTTATACATTTGTGAAGCCGGCACTCGTATTTAACTCCGCCTAATTTGCCGCGAGTACGCAGTACCTTTGAGAGCTTCGTTTTTACTAGTTTACGAAACAGATATTTGCGCCCGCCTTTCCCTTTGATACAGCACTTTGTGGAGCATTTTACACGAGTTTCTTTTGAGGCCATTCAGACGGTGAATAACGAAAGGCTGTCTTTGATAAACACGTGCGAGGACTCTTCAGTACTTATTAGGGGTGCTCTCTTTGAAAGTGCTTCTTGTGAAATCTATTTGAAACGTTCAAACTCAAAGCGGCTCCGATGAAAGCTGTGCTAATTAAACTGTCACTAATATAATTATGCGAAAAAATCGAATGTTACACTTGTTTAGTATTTATCAGTAATATCAATAACGGGACTAAGTGGATGATATTAAAGCAATTTAAATAGACTTGAGCGGGAGCTTCGATTGCCCACATACTAATTTATTAGTTAAATTAATTATGCGAGAACAAATAAGGCAATATAGACGTTAATTTAGCATGTAAAAGAGTTGGAACAAGAGCTATTAGTAGGTTATTAATGTTGGGTCACACTCTCGAGACTCAAAGTCAAAGACGACTCCACAAAGTGGCGCCTTTGTGAGCGCCGCTACCGCCGCCGCCGCCGCGGGAATCGCCGTGTGTTTCTATTCGCCAGGCCGATAAACTCTTTGTCTTTTGATGTCTTCACAATACATATCTTCGCTTACGCTATATTAATAACAGGCATCGATATTTACAAAAGCACTTTCCTTATATTCACTGCAGTAGTTCATAGTAACAACACATTGGTTGGAAACATACATATAGTACATAATAGATGTATGTATATTCACAATGAATACGTTATATTAAATTTCCAGAGAACGATAGAGCGATTAAATTTTATTGAAATAATAGAAGCAACGCTTTGAAGTCAACCAGTACATGTACAATTAACATCAGAAGGCACGATATTACGTGTTAGTGAGTTCGCCTGTATCGATGATGTTGGAGATCAAAGACCCTTAGGTACACTTTGATGTTTAATTCTAAAAAGACTTGAGTGATGTCTTTGTCGTGGAAATTCGTATGGGTCGTGTGTTTTAGTTAGAGGTAACTTTGTACCGGCCTCTTAGCGCGTCGGAACATGGACAAAGGACACAGCTCGGCATCTGATGAAAAACTAACGAGCACACTTGCATACTAAACTCCCTCATTACATAAAACTGGACATTCTCAAAATCTTTACATGTGTTCTGGGAAAATTTAAAACGTTATATTGAACAAAGAGACTATATGATTTATAGCTTTTAATTTATGCAATATTAACTTAGTTATTCATTTAATTTTTCAATATCATAAATTGTAGTAGTTAATTGTGGTAGTTGGTCTCATATAATAAATTTAATATAACACTTTTTAAACAATACATTACTATAAGATAGTTTAAGAATAATCGTTTGAATGGTTAAGGCTCTCTTTATATAAATGTGTCTTTGAAGTATTTGAATGTAATATTTAATACAGTTACAGAGATAATAACAGTGTTTCTAGGAAACATCTTCAAAGCGAGTGGCGCCAAAAGGAAAAAAACAATCAAGTCTTATTAAAGTATAACTTGGATGCGAAATCAAAGGCACACCTAATTCATACAATTGCGATTACACCGGCAGTCGGCCAAGTGAAGGAAAAAAATTAGAAACAGATTACGAACACTAAATTTAATTACAGAACCAACTCGAACATAACAAATTGGAGAGGATAAACGCGACAAAGTAAAAGAGAAAACACACCCGAAAAGGAAACTCGCAGCATTGATATAAACGAAATTTAAATTAAGTACAAAGGGAAAGGAGATGAAAAAAATCCTTTCATTGAAAGCTCTCATCCCCGAAGTCAGAGGGCCGGGCGGCTACATCAAAGACACCTTCCTCCCGTCTCTGGCCTTATCTGCGCCAACCGACTTTGGAAATTAGCAAAACGATACTTTTCTTGGAGTCAAAGACGCCTGCGCACCCTTTCAGCCGCTTTCAGCATTACGTTTTCATGACAAGTTTTTCTGTGCAGACGGACAGAGGTAATGCGATAATGTAGCTAATGACATATTTTATTCAGGCTTTAAAGCGCCGAGTTCGCTTAATTCAAAGGCGAAACGGTAATGTGTCGGGATTATGCGGAGCGGAGTGCTGTACGAATGATTTTTCAAGTTTTAGCCGGCTTTTAATGAAATGTAGGTTTGGCTACGCTCCTGCTCGCTTCCTTGCTTCATGTTTTAATTTAAATACGTATTTTTGAAGGGTTCACTTTGATGTTGCACGTTAGACAAACTCGCAATACTAAATGAAAATGTTTATGGTTTCAACTAAACTCGCGGGCGCAATGTTGGGTAATTTAAAGCTACGTTTCAACTATTTCAATTCATAAAATATTATTTGAATATTTTAGGGAATAAAATAGAATATGTCATTAAGTGATACCTATGTTCAAAATATTAATGGTATATACATATTACTAGTCTTAATATTATATATCACAATATAACATAATATACTAACCCTACGAGAACGAATTAATGTTTATGTAATTATCGCTTTTTTAATTCAAAAGCCACATTCTCTAAATAAATTGAATTAACACATAACATAAATAAAACATTACCCATTTGATCTAAGAAAAAATAATTGTCCCAAAAAGGTAAGATATAGGATCGCGTTGAAGTCTTTTCTTTGAAAGTACGTAATCGATACTGAAAAGCAACGAAAAGTTTTAAAAGCTTTCTCATTTACATGCAACTTAAAATACATACATTTATTGTTATATTTTCTTTGTAACAATATTAATTGTCTATAATAAAAATATACAATAACGAATAAATGTATTCAACATCCAAGAAACATAATTGAACATAAATAACAACATTGTTATTCAAAATGTTCACAAAACAAAGTATCGCCATAAACAATAAACTCAAATGTTATGCAAGCACTACTAAAACAATGGAAAATATCGGAGGGGGCTAAACAATAGGGTCATTCTAATAAATATTTGACACAAGGACTCTAGAAGTCCCATGAAACAATGCTTGCATACCGTCGAGGGATGCCGACGCCGTAGGTAAACCTGGTTCGGAACCTCGTCACTTCAAAATACCAATCTTTTCTAAAAGTTAGTTTATATTGTTTATACCTGATATTTTACACGTTCAAATCCAAATTTAATGAAAATCCTGTTAAATATAATTACACATAAACCACTGGCACAAAATAACACTCCGACGATACACTTAGTAAAGCATTTGGCGATTACGATTAATACAAAAAGTTTCCGATTTATTATCGAGTTACGTATCTCGTGACACGAAAATATATTCCCGAGCGCAAAGACCACTCCGCATCGAAGCACAGAAGAAACTGGCAGAAAGCCGTCGACAGCGTGCGCGCGTCGCACGTGGTCCCAAAACAAGGCGGAGCCACTAAGCTCTCGATGACACCATTGGCCGAAAGCTTCCTTTGATCGGCCGCCGGCAACTAACAACATGTCTGTGCGCCTTAATCTCTATACTAAAGTCCTTTTAAAACAGGTAATTTTATTAAAAATCTGGGCACTTTTATGGTCACTCGTGAACATAGTCAGTAACAATCAAATATCCAGGTATTTAGTATGCACGAGGTCGCAAGTGACGGCGAATGCAATCCCGATAACGTATTACGCAGCCGTGGTCAAAGGATAAAAGGTTACCTTTTTTGGTCGTACTAAGCCGTTTTTAAAATTGTACGCATCCCTTTGAAAGCCGCACATCAAAGACATTGCATGGAAGCCAAAGAAATAGGTTGCTGTGTACTAGATGTACGACCTGAATTTAATATTGACAGGAGCAATATATAATAATCAGACCTAAGGCGTCTCCAACACTAAAATAATCTTATTACCTCCCATCTTTTACAACAAATACTTATAAAAGTCTATACTTGAAAATAATCACATAGGAACATGACTGTCATAAACCCCTGAAGTACATTACAAAACATTCCCTCCAACGCTCGTTTGAACTACATAATTATTAATATACTAATCTGCATTACTTTCTCTTTCTAATATTATTATTTTAAGAACGATATCTATACCTATTATGAAAAGTAAATTTTCAACAAATTGCTATACTAGTTTTGTAGAACAACATTCTTTAAAATGGAATTACTTTTATATTTATTAATGAATTATATAAATCAAATATTACATGTTAAGGAAAGCTTGCAAAAGTACAAAAGTGAAAACTGATTTTAAATCAATTAAGCTAAGTTTAGAGATTAGCGTGAAAAAACGAACAGACAAATAGACAAAAAAATATATAGCTTTTGGTAACACTATGTCATTAAATGCCGCCAATAACAAATTTTCTTAAATATCTTTTATGTTTGTAAATAAAAAAATCAAGAACTTTTTAAATTAAACAATTTAAAACGATTTAATCGCGTATATTGGATTTTAAACATTTTTGGAAACTCGACGTTTCGAACACTTTACAGTAGTCCGTGATCGCAGGTATTCGTGACCACGGACTACTTCTACTACTACTATACGTTTAAAATTGTTTCATTTAAAATGTGTAACAACAAAGAACTTGTGATAAAATAGTAACGGATCGGTTACTATTTTATTATAAGTATAGTTGAGGACAAAATGTGTATTAACTATAGTACCTAGTTGAGACCTGTCGTTGCGCAGCGGCTCAAGCGTGTGGCTGTAACCGACAGGTTCTGGGTTCGATCCCAGTCGAGGAAATGTAATATTTAATATGTATTTGAAATTTAAAATATTTAATGTTTCATTATTTTGCTCTGATAATAAGGCATGGCGCGGCGTTGAGTTCCGTCACTCAACACGCAAATTCGGCGGAAAGTAGGGAACGGAAGTGGAACGGAGTGTTTTAGCACTAGGTTCCCAGGTTCCCTCTGCCTACCCTGCCTTGTGCGGGATACAGCGTGAAGCTAAAAAAAAACCTAAAGTAAACTATAGTACATACAGGCGATTAAAAGCAGCTTTGTCGATCAAAAATTTAATAAATAAATATAATAATGAGTTAGATAATTTAATTTTATTTACAGCGCAGGGGCACACGCGGTAACAGCGTCATTGTTAACGCGATAGATTATATATACGACAAATCACAATGTCTCTACTTACTAATTCATATTAAAACAGTGATCGTAAGATTTTGTTCAATTGTACAGCCTCCACAGGTAAAGTTCGCTTATAACAATAAATGATAGCTATATAATTTTATAAGAATAAAGCCTTTACAGGTCTTATCTCTAGACAAACTTTGCTTAATAGTAATGACCTCACTCTTGTTTCTTATTCATATATTAAATCTATTCGGACTAGATATCCGTAGCATTATTGCCTAGAAGTATTGCCTAGACTTAGCTTCAGGGCAAAGAATGTTATATTCATAGTGTTGTTACTTTTCTTTTCGCAGCAATGTGTAGAAAAAAAGGTTACATGTGCAAACTAAAGAGACTTTTGTATTTAAATAATATCATTTTTACCTTTCTGCTTGCTGATGATCACATTTTTTAAGGTGTCAATGGGAGAAATAAAAAAATATATTTTGATTAGAAAGTCCAAACATGCGCTTGCGCAAGAATACTTCTGAATAAAAAAATACTTAACATAATAACGTTAAACTCACGTTTCTATAAAAACATATACAAACAGTAATCTAAAGTCGGTATATATTATATGAAACAATTTTTTTTTTATGTAATTTAAAGTGTTTATAATATAAATGTCGTGTTAGATTAAAGCGTGCACGAGGGCGTTACGAGCTACAAGCACGTAACATATTGGCGCCAGTAGGTCTCAACTCGCTCCCCGCTTCCCGCTCGACGCTCGCGCTCGCCACACACGCCCGCAATCGCTCCCCATATAATGTCAAAGGGTGAGCGCGCCGCCTCACAAAGCGTAAGTGCAACCACTAAAAGCCAATCCTAAGTTTTATTGATACACATTGTATTGCGACAAAGTCTCCGTCGACGGCGGCCCGCCTCACCCCACGCGCCGCACAAAGACAATATCGCGACGTCAAAGGAGCGCCGTCCCGCGCCCGACTCGCCGCCCGCCGCCGCCCCCGCCCCGCGCCTAGAGGAAATGAAAAATTAAATTGTCAACACATTTAATATCTGCGAAAACGTGCACGGCGTCGCCTTTGAACGCGTCTCCTTTGCGGGGCCTCCGCGGCGACGGCTTTACGTATTAAAATTTCAGCCGTAAAATTGAAATTCTGTTTAAGTTTAATTAGACGTCGCCGGAGTTCGAAGTTGCATTAGATCAGCGGCGCTAATGAGGCCCGCGGTGAGCACACGTCGCGGGGCGGGCGGCGGAGAGGGCGGGGGCGCGGGGGTGGGCGGCCGCCTCGCGTTTGATCGGCGCCGCCGCTTTGACAATTATTAAAATTTGCCTCGTACCTCTCGGGTCTCATCTTTTTCCGTCGCCTCGATTACGCCACGGGTTTGTCTCATTAGGGTTTTTGTATAGTATCGCGAGCTCCCCTTTGATGTGAGGCTAGGAGACGGTCCGTCCACCTGCACTTTTATTGTTCCCGGTCGGCCTCCGATTTGCACGCTTCACTTTGAGCTGCCTCGTTTGAGATTGGCGGCCGCGCTCTCTGCCCTCTGACGGCGGAGACGTTTACATTGCGACTTTCACAGGCGACCAGTCAGCGGGGCGCGAGCAATACGTAGCAAGCTAGATACAATTTGTTAATTTGAAATCGGAGCCTCCAATTTCAGCGTGAATTGTTCAGGTGATAATGTATCGTAGTTTTCCGGCGCACTGTTTGCGAGCGGCAGTAAAGCGAGGGCGGCGCGCGATGAACACTCGACACCCCTTTATTACTTTTGTGCCCTTTGTGCGCGCCATCATCATCGAGCATACGACTCGAATTAAAACTTTACACAGCGATTTGTCACGCCACGTGTTCATTGAAGCTTAACGTCGCTCTGCGTCAATACTGAAAAACAAAGCCATTTGCATTGCACGAACTACGTCAATTTAAATATTGTTTTATTAACAAGATACATAAAATCTTTAAAATAAATAAATAAATATTTTCAATATAAATGCTAGTAGAAACCAGTCATAAGGCGTTCCGATTGTTCGGACACGGAACACCTTAAGTACACATATGTCCGGTGCTACACGTACAAATAAAAAATTTAGAAAAGAATTTCCTACAAAAGAGTCACGGACGTCATTAAATACAAGCATTAATTACTAAACAAATACTCCGTGTGTGCACATACTTGAAGCGGCGCTCACAAAGGCTTGGCAATTCTAGTCGAGTTATCACAGACTTCGTGTAATAAGAGAACAGAATCTTCGCGTTTTTAAATAAAACTCAGTAGAACACAGGGCAAGGACAGGAGATAAAAGAGAATATTCCTGTTTGTATTAGTAGGTAAAATAAACGCGACATTCGTCGGTACACAGCGGTGCCTTTGTGTCGCTTACTCGCCGAGGATCTCGACCGAACGCAGTCACATTGTAGGAAATGGAAATGATGGCCTCAACAAATGAATAAAACCAGATGTATTAAGAACAGAATATATACATCGGGAAAAAGTAAACAGAGGTAGTTTTGCCGATTTCTTTAAATATAAGAATTTTCTAAAAGTTTTCACAACTAAGTAGTCATATCGTACAACATATGCGCTTTTTTCAAAATAATCTGATTATGCTTAAAATCTTATAGAAACCATTATTCGTCCAT
The DNA here is from genome assembly GCA_018249855.1 of Eueides tales michaeli. NCBI lineage: Eukaryota > Metazoa > Arthropoda > Insecta > Lepidoptera > Nymphalidae > Eueides > Eueides tales. Next base: position 10,975 of record DWMZ01000236.1, read on the forward strand.
ATTCGAGCCAAAGCTCTACATTTTGTGGAGTGCTCGATTTTGCAGCTACAAAATACTTTTAATTAATTTACTCAAATTAATATTAAACAAAAAGCTCTGGCGACGGAACGACTGTGTTCATAAATATTTATTCTATTAGCTATAATTAGTATAGTAACACTTCTCTGTAAATTATTTTTTTCCTAATCGTACAGTCGCAATAAGACCTATAGCCGAGTCTTATCTATAAATATTTTATTACCAAATATTACAATCCCATATATAAAAACATAATAAATATATATATCTTTTGTTTAACTAACAAGTAAGTACATTTTAAAAGTCGAATATATTATCAGCGGCACTTACTGAATTACGTCGTACGTTATTAGCTGTTTGATCTTACAAAGTGCACCAAAAATCACATAGTAACCCATACCGCCGTCTCTTCAGAACGTGGAAGTGTGAAAAAAGTTTACCATCAAAAGCGCGATACAACTGTGCTATACACTACGTCACTCTACAAGCGCCCTTTAGACAACAGCCCTTTGTCATACATATGGGGTTCTTTAGAACACCTTCACACCATATTCTTGCTACAGTATAATAGCTGATGGATTAAATATACGCAAACTACCTTTAAGTGATTAAAGAGCAATGTATTATAAATTAGGTGATCGACACTCAGGATTTTTTTCAGCTTCACGCTGTATATCGCACATAGAAGCAGGCAGGTAGAAGGAATTTGAAAGGCTAGTATTTTTAATATTTTTTAATGCGTTATTCCACGCTTAAGAAAGAAAAATACTAAATTCAAAAACTTATAAAAATTTGAAAGTAGCAGGAATTGAACCCGCGCCTCTTGCCCGAGCGGTTTTCGTGAGGCGGGGGTTCAAATCCTGCTACGTTCAATTATTTTATACGTTTTTAAATTTAGTATTGTTGGAAACCTAGTTTTGAGACACTCAAAAACATTTTCATTTTCCGAAAATGCTCCCTACATAATACTATGTAATAAATATTATATATACATAATATCCTATGAAAAGAAAAAAAACTACTTACCCCATAAATAATTCGAATATGAATACATCTTCTTTTTTATCGTTTTCTTTTCGTCAAATAGTAATAAAGCCTGCATAAACGCGACATTTGATTGTCCCAAGCTCGGAGCGGAGTCGCGGTTCAGATTGAAATAGTAATTTGGGCGGGAACTGCACTCCGCGACGTTAAGTAAATTCGCTTCGATCCACCGCTATGTGGCTCGCGAGAGAAGTAGAAAAACGTTACTGACAATTATTTTTTTGTTTTTATACAAAAAAAAGTTCTAATAATTTTAGATAATATTATATTATTATATTCTTAGAACGCAATAACATGTTATCTTTGCACGGAAGCTAAATAATTAAACACGCAATTTTTTATAGAAACATTAATCTTACTTAAAACATGTTTGGATTTTATTAAAGCATAGGAAAATAAGTAATTTACGATTAGATCTTTGGAATCGTATTTGAAATGTAATTATCCACAAGTAAAAGCCCGATTAGTTAACCACAAACGAGACGAATCCTAGAGCGATCTAAGTCTTTGAAAGATTTCGTGTTCAGAGCTTAAGTAAATATTTTACTAAGCGTAATTTGGTGTAATTTATTTATTTCTACATATTAAAAAAACAACTGTACAAATATAAATATATTATAAAGAATTTTAGTACTAGTTACCAAATCACAGCGTGGTACAGTTAAACTGACTAACAAATTACGTAACCGTAGACTTTAATTTTAGGTCGTTTTATTGTGTTTTTTCATATATTAATTTTCATATTCAAACCATAATATTTGGTTTCTTAGTAATTATATTATTATTTTTCTTTACTACAACTCTGTTTTTAGCAGAGCAAAAAAATAAGTAACAAAAAAGTCATTAAATATAATATTTAAATATGTACACCAGCAATTCTTTAAGAAATTTTCAGCTCCACCATCGTAGAGGCAAGGCGAGTAAGGCAAGTACATTTTTCTATTCAGCAGCATCGGCAGGCAGATGTTTCTCGCGGATTGAATAGTCAATGCGATAAATTCGGTTTGCGGCAGACGGCACGGCGCCCGCGCCAGAACGCCAGCAATCTACATAATGCACGAGGCGGGTGGTGGATGCCGCTAAATTGCATTGTTACCTACATTAGACCATTTTAGAAGGTTCATTCATACGATTGCTTATTCATGTTAGTCTTTTAATGGCATGATAGTCTAGTAGGAGAAATTCATTATATGATTTTTTTAATATAACTACAGTTTTTTTTAAATGATTAAATTTAAAAAAAAAATCATATTTACAATAAGTTTTTAATTGAAGCCTATCGTGGCGCAGCGGCACCAGTGTGTGACTACAGACGCTACAGAGTTCGAGGAAATGGAATATTTAATATTTTCAATTTAAATGTTTAATATTTTAATTTCTTTGCTGTGGCAACATGATAAGGCGAAGTTCCCTTCGTTTTTTTTCTTTTTCCGAAGAAAAAGAACAAATAATTTAATATGAAATTTATTTCACGTAAAGATAACACTTAATATTCAAAGAAATATGTTAATTCTATTTTAAGTAGGCCATTTAAATATATATATATATATATATATATATATATATATATATATATATATATATATATATATATATATATATATATATATATATATATATACTTATAAACCGCAGTAACAACGACATTTCAGACTAATTAATTGTAAAAACGTACAATTTCTAATTGCGACCAATAAAATTACGTACAAAAAAAAAACTTAACGTAAGACATTTCTTATACAAATAAAAAGTAAAATTAATATAATTCCCGTAAAAGCTATTTAGGTATTCCTTTCAACGAGTCAACATGAGCTAATTTGTAGATACTGAAAGTCATATAAAGAGGAAGCCGACACCGCTTCCTCACACCCTTCCCTTGATAGGCAAAGCAAGTCAAAAGGCTCACTTAACCTTAGCGAAACTCAATAACTTTCACTTTAAATAATAAATTCTCCTTTGAGACGAGCCGAACACAACTGGTTCAGGGTTGTGATGTTTAAATGAATACATTACCGCTTGTCTATAAGTTACACGATGTACTGAGGCCAATTAAAATTTACTGCTCAATAAATCTTTGCTCGTCGTTATTATTTTTTATTTTTTTAATATATATTTGAAGTTTTTTTTTGAAAATGTTACGTTTTTTCTGTACATATATAAAATTTAATCACAGAAATGAATATTATGCTTCATAAGTCTCTGCTTAAATCACGTTTAACTTCTAGACACAATATAATTTAGCGTAATATTTATTACGATACTTGACAAATTAATGTGCTTCTATAGCTCGACAAATATTAAACGATTTAGTTATATTAGCATACACAAAATTTAAAGATGTGATATATATATATAATTATTAAGTAACAGTTTATTTGGCAAGTATAGTTTGGCAAATATCTATGTATTTTGGTACGAAGGTTAATCTGGCAGCCCTATAATGTCGAAAATTGGTGATATCGGAGAGGCGGTGGAATCCTCGTAATACAAAGAATTGATTGTGGAACACAGACAAAAGCCTCATTGCTCCTTTATTAATTTCGCTCTTTCTAGATGATATTATTATAAAACCATATCAATATTTAACAGATTCTTGAAACGGATGCGATTTACAATCACGATGTTTATTTGTAGTGGCGCAGCGGCACAAGCGTGTGACTGTAACCGACAGGCTGACAGGCGACAGGTTCGATTCCAGCTCGAGGAAATGAAGTATATGTTTTCAATTTAAATATTTAATGTTTACATTTCTTCGCTCCAGTAACAAGGCCAAAACGCGAATTTGAGTCCCGCCACTCAACACGCAATGTCTCAAATTCGGCGGAAAGTGGGGAACGGAAGTGGAACGGAGTGTCTTAACACTAGGTTCACAAGTTCTCTCTGCCTACCCTGCCATGTGACGGATACAGCGTGAAGCTGTAAACTGTTTTAAATAAAACGTTGCAAACTTTTAAGAGCTTTTGGTGCAGTACCTCTCTAAAACAAAGTTTACGTTGACATGTTCAGATCGAGTTACGCAAGTTTCTATAGAGCAAATGACAATGACTTGAACAGTGTAAGCCACAGTTTAATGTAGCTCACCTGACATCGATGGTGCAGGATAGTTGGACAACAGCGCTAATGGAGTTCAACGGTTAATTTGCGTGGCCAGCGGTTTGTTCATAATTAGTTTAATATTCGTCCGACGGAAAGCTCGCGCCGCGCCCGCGCCACGCGGCTTGCGATAGAATTAACTAAAATTGCATTGTCAACGAGAATTGTGGTTAAAGTTGTGTTTACTTTGGTCAAATAATCAAATAAATTATAAGGCGCTAGAATAAAAAGTAAATAATATATTTATTTATAATCGCGTTATTTTTTATTCTTATTTACTATTTTCTGTTATTCGCTCTCGTTTCTCGTAAAGTGTTAAACGGAATGGAGTGTCTCAACACTATCTTCTCAAGTTCCCTCTTCCTACCTGCCATGTGCAATATGAAGCGTAAATTATTGTAAAAAACTTCTGAATTATGTACTTAATTTAATTTTATATATTATATAAATAATTTAATTTTATATTTTATATATTATATAATTTATCTTAATTTAATTTAATAAATAGTTTTTACCAGATAAAAAAATAAACACGAACACAAAGCATCGCAACGAGCAAAACTCAGTCCAAGTATAATACAATCCAAGGTCTGATATTTCAATCAGCGCTCTCAAGAAGAGGCACTGCAGTGACATAACAATCTATAACAATAATCGATTGCAGACACCACAGACGGAGGCACGCGTTAGGCCGACTACCGGCTCTCATTCTGATCTTGTAGCAAACAAAGAGCGGCGTCAAAGGCCCTGTGTAAAAAGGAATCCAGTGATAGAGGTAGTCGACAATGGGTTGAGCTTTTTTACAATTCATAAGCAGAAGCGTATATTAAATAATAATTCTAGAAAAGATTGATAACTGTGGCTGCCGTTCTCATCATTTTGTTTATTATGTTGCTAACAAGACATAACATTTTTACATTAAAATTTATATACATCACAAAAAAAAACTATATACTAAGTGATGCCCTATTTGAAAACAACACTGCATTCCAAAACAACATCAGATTTCCAAAAAATAAGTTAAAAAAAAACAATACAATATTAAATTAAACTAGCGTATTGTTTACAACAATGTGAGTGTAATGGATTCCTTGAATTTACATAGGAAATCAAAAAACTATCAACATTATGACTTGAGGTCAATTCTTTGAATGTTCTTATAATTCCGTTAAGACGTGTATTATGACCAAGATTAGTTTTACATAACTTTTAGTGAAACAAAGTTACATTCTTAGATCGAGGTACTGTGGATGGCACGGTAAAGTATTTGGGATAAAAGCCATTCTGAATCAATTGATCCCCTTAAAATTTTAAATAGAATAATAAAATATAACGATCAGATTCTTAATTCTACACCTTTATCAAACAAAAAAAATCAATTTAGGTACATCTTGATCCAAATTCATAAAGAATCACAACATTTTTTTTCATATCATAGGCACTCAGAACACACGATATTCTCGATCACCTTTTCTTCCAGCTTGCACTCGATCAATCAATATCAATTTTCTATGTCAACAACTATTATACAAAAAAATCGTACAGAACAAAAAAGTATTTTATAGAATAGAGAGATTAGTATGAGAGTAAAATAAGTAGAATGGTTAATATAATGGCAAATATTATATGTCGCTATCGCTTTTACCTAAAATCACACGTATTCGCGCAGTGAGGTGGGCTTCCGGAGTCGCTTTGTGGCGCTGATACCGAGCCGCCGATAAATATTGTGGTAAGCTTCACTGCCTACTGCCTGCCGTCTATATGACGGTAGTGCGACACGCTTCATATTTACAAATTACAAAATAAATAGTAGGTAAGCTTTGTGCACAATTCATATATAGAAAATGTTTTGTTTATATATATAAAAAAATGGGTTCAGAATATTAATTATATGATCATATAAAATACAAATTTTAAGTTTTAAAAATGCTATTATAGAATAGAGTAGTTCAAAAAGTGCATATATTAATAACAAATAGATAATTAAGTATAGGCAGTGAGAATTAAAACTATTATAGAAAGATTGAGATAAAAAAAAATTACTAAGAGTTACTTATTTCATTTTGAAATATTAAAACAATTATTTTAAATCAATCCTATACATGAACAATGTAAGTAAGCAGAATCAATATGTCTCTCGTACTCACGGAGCAAATAAACAAACTAGCGCAGCAATATCAAATCTGGCATTACAACCCGTAAAGGGATCTAAGTGCGAAGTTCCTTGGTGTCGTCCCAACTCAAACATCATAAATCGCGTGCGGTGCCCGCGTGTAAACACAATCGTAATGCCATCGCCACACACGTTGGTCCAGGCTGCTCCTACACAGCCAACACGGAGGACCCGTTCACAATTCCTATTTACTCGTATTGGTGTTTATTTGCCGATTCGTTTGAGCCCCGTTGGGCCAATGTGTGGAGCGAGCGTTATGATCTAACGTGTGTCGTGAGGCAGCCTTTGACGGAAACCTCAAAGCGCTTTGGGCGCTGACGTCATCCGCGCTTGATAAAGTCGTTTTTGCCACTTTTGTTTGTTCATTTTCAACGCGCAGGTATTTATTTGATGTTTTGATGACTATAGCTATAACGATTCTATTGATATTGTCTCTTGTTTAATGTATAGGTACGATTTTATTGATATTGTCTAAGACATAATGGGGGAAAACTTATGGGAAAAACCATTTTCTTTACTAAAATGTAGTATCCAAAGTAAGCAAATTAACAATACCTAGTTATACCTAAAAAAAATGAGGAGGGCTTAATAAAAAATAATAATATTTTTTTTTTCTCATTTCTAATATCAGTCAAATAATAGTTAGTAATTTGAAACTAATTTAAATCGATTCATGTTCACACACGCTTTTAAAGCTTCTATAGACAAAAGCCTATCCATGCACCTACGTAAGAGTAACAAATTTTTAATAATAGCACTACTTAGCCGACCAAAATATACATGTAATGCAAATAGTGTGCAATAATGTCACAAAGCAAACATAATATTGTAGCATTCAGCTCATAAGCATCGCGTCGGCGACAAAGCAGACAAGATCTTAGATATAGTAGACGCGGCGGTGTGTTGAGATCACTGAACAGGGCTGCTAACGTGAAATGAATAGCATGGATGTAAAAGGCAATTTATTATTTTTAGCTTCACGCTGTATCCCGCAAAAGGCAGCGTAGGCAGAGGGAACCCGGGAACCTTAAGACACTCCGTTCCACTTTCGTCCCCTACTTTCCGCCGAATTTGAGGCATTGCGTGTTGAGCCGCGGAACTCAACGCCGCGCTTTGCCTTATTACCAGAGCGAAGAAATGAAACATTTCTTCGCTAATTAATATTATAGTTTAGTTATTTATAATATTAAATTAATAGTATAAATAAGTAAACTTTAAGAAATGGTTTAACTTATCGCTTGTTTTGTTATGAATTCATAATATATATTATATACACTTAAGTAGTATAAAATGTGCTACTAAACTATCAGCATCAGGTTAAAATGATGTCATATCAAAATAATAATATAACGTGTTGTTCAGTAATCTATACTTATTATAAATCTGTAACCGATCACTGTCTATACATGGTAGATATATTAAATAACATCGCTTAGGGGACGTTTGTTAATGTAAAATGACCAAAAAAAGGATTTTTTTAAATTACTGTGCGTTCGTTCGTTATTTCAGAAACAAATTACCTTATTTAAATATAGTTTTCACTGCTATAGTTTGCCAATCGTCTTTCAACATTTAGTGTCAGTTATATTGAAATTGATTGAAAAATAAAAACGTTACGTCAATATTAAATATTCAGTTCGACAAAATTGTTACATTTTTTTTATTCATTCCGCTGAAATTTTAGTTTTTAATGTATAGCTACTGTCTGATAATATAAGAAAAGAAAGTAATAGAGATTAGTAAATAAAATAATTTAATTTAAGCGTACGAAACCGCAAGTGTGTCTCTAGTTTTTAAAATAATCATTAAGCTGCGACGTACAGTCAACCCTATACACTGGCGGCGAGCCTTTGATCTGCCGCCGCTCTCACGCCTTCCGCGGCCCTGATTGATTTCGCTACATTCGCAGTTAATGTGAAGGAACATGACATGGCACTATACATGACCTATTCAAAATAAGCAATATTATTGACAGTATTTGTAAAATTAATTGCCTTATTAATGATTTTTTAATGTAATTATATATTATACATGCATATTATGTGGCGTTGTTATATAATTCGTGTAGTACATTTAAATTTTAACTAAACTAGGCGTACGTACCATATTGAAAATTTTGTGTAACTCGTTAGGTTTGCAAGTCCTAAGCAAATGTTATTATAATTATGATAATATAGGATATTAATAATAGTACTACAGATAAGTAAGGCCAATAAGCTTCTCTAACAAACGTTAAAACCTGTCGTCAACGATGATGACATTAATAAATGTTTTGTTAACAAATATTCATTACTTCATAAAAGATTAGAAAATTTGAAAATATATGCCTGTACAAAGTGGGTCGAAAGGTAAACAAACAATCTCTGAAGAAAGTTCCTTTTAAAATTTCATTTTCAAGCAAAAAATTAGAAGAGAAAATCCGGCAACACTTTAATAGGAGAAAAACAAATTTTGCAGCGTTCGCACGAGGCGGTGTTTCCTGCTTATTATGATGTAACCGTTAAGAATTCACCATGTTGATAAAAAAAAACCAAGGAGACCATAATGACTCGCCTTGCACACACCGAGGTGCGAAACGCCAATCCGAGCGTGAAATTGTACAAATAAATAGCGGTAAAGATAACAAATTACGGGGAAATTGCTAATGATGAGCGGAGCGGGGCCCGCGGGCGGTGCATTAAGCCGGCGGCAAACATCAAAGGGCCCTTTGACCGAGCCGACACTCCCACTACCCTCCCGCGACGCCCCGCGAGCTACTAAAGGTGTGTCACAGTGCTGAACATTTTGCTAGTTTCTTTAATTTTTTTAAGCAACATATTTTTTATAATTATACGTGTTTCTCTTTCAGTAAGCGTAAAAATAAAAGTGATTATGTTAACGTCGTAGACTCATATTAAAAATATATGCAAAAGTGCTGCTTTATGTACCTAATATTTAAATAAATTATGTGAATAATAGTTAATTTTAACATTTACCATACTACAATTATATTTTTACAACTAATATCCTGTACATATTAGGTGGACCCCATCCCCTCAGTGATACCAATTAATCAATGACTCCTGTATTTGGTCGACGTCGCGCCTTCCGGGCTTTGCTTTGTAAGTTTTTGTGCGATAGTGATTTAGTGGGGCTTAATAAAGTTTCATTTGAAAGAAGCTTCATTTATGAATCGGTATAAGTCGTATCCGATTAGCTCCTTTGATGTGCGAGTCAACAGATGAATCACATTTTTTTAAGTTTTTATTTATATTGTTTTGTAAAACTATAACCAATTCGTTATTATATTATTTATCTTTATAAAAGTGACATTGAATTATTTTAAAAAAAGTAAACACAATATTTTATTTTCAGCTTCATTATGTATCCTTCACATAGTAAAGTAGGCAGAGGGAACTTGGAAACCTAGTGTTAAGACACTCCGTTCCACTTCCGTTCCCCACTTTCAGCCGAACTTTTGCTTTATTAAAAAAGCGGAAAAATGGCATTAAATAAGTATTTAAATTGAAAATATAAAATTTTAATATATATTATTTTAAAACGTAAAAAAATCGTCAGCTTTATTATGTATCGTGATGGATTTGTGCAGTAACCAATGTCGCGAAGCTAAGAGGCTCGTTATCGCGCTCTCCGACACCTCCTCACATATAGCTGGCACTCTAACGATACACTCGAGAGACGGGCTTATGGGCCGCACGCGCGCTTTTTCTTCAAATTGGATCTTCCTTTTTTAAAGTTACTCGAAAATTGTAACAAACTACATGTTGACGAGACATTACTATATATCAGTGTTGGATTTCATGTGACAGTAAAAAAGGAAATTAGTACGTTAGTGTAAGATATTGTATGCTTTTTTTAAAAAATACCTATTTCCAATTCTTCTTGATAATTGAACTTATTACTCAACAATATAAATATTGCATAGTTTAATTAAAAAATAAAACCATTTATCTATAGTTATCGAGCGGAATAAATTCTAAACCTGTATAATTTCAAAATACCAAAACATTTAATAAGAAATGGCAAACATTTATATTTCATATATAAACTATAACACAGCAACTAATTTAACATTGCAATTTGCCATAATGTATCGCTTTATAAGTAGATCGGATGAATCAATGCGATTATAGCGATGTCGTGAGGCTGAGAGGCTCGTTATCGCGCTCTCGCACAGACTTTAGCCCGTGGCGCATCTAACACTCTAGCATCTGCTGTGGAGTTGGACGCGCTCATTAAATTTAGGATACCGGTGACAGACTTCAAACGAAAACTACACTTTACTTACGCAATACGCATTTGTGTTTGAAAACTTGTATCTACTTATTACATATACACGTCCCAATATATGTGTTATACTGAATATAAGCAAAAAATGACAGTATTTAATTCAATAATATATACATTGTCTTGTTCAAGTAAAAGTATAATAAATTAACAATATAATTATTAAAAAACTAAATTAAGAAAGACGTTCATAATTTCAAAGACTGAACATAAAGAAAATTAAAGCAAATCTGACAACTTGATTTTCATCTATTAAATTGAATGAAATCATCAAAAGATCCTAAACTCATAACTTGTTTTAGACAAATATTTTTGTTTTTATGTTTTCACAAAGTCGTAACTAGGTATTGAAATTTAAGGAGACATTTGACGTAATGAAATTTGGTTTGTCTAGAAAGTTGGTAAATTGGCTTAAAACATAATTATATATCTTCCACTACCTACGGAGTGCGGACGATTGAGGTTGCGCCGTTTGAAATTGTATACGAAATATGATATCATAAATCAGTTATATAATTTTCAAGATTATTATGATCAAACGTTTTTGCAGTCTGGTTAACTTAAGATAAGGCTTGAAGACATAAAATAGCCATCACTGTGCTAGCATACAAAACGACTATTTTTACAAACGACTATCTGAAGTGCGGATTAAATATAAAATTAACCTTATTAACCTTCACCTTGAAGAAATTAAATATTTGTTATTTTCATCAAATATTTAATTTTTCACTCTGGTATTTAGCTAACGCGCGGTGGTTGAGTCCCACCACACCGTACACATATATGTTTTTTTTGATATAAAAGAATGTAATATGAGAAGAACATAGAACTGTATTCATCTTACTAAATTTAAAAACGTTTAAAAATTTGGACGAAGCAGGATTTGAACCTGCGCCTCTTGAAAACCGTTCAAGCGCTCTGACCACTAAGCCATCCGTCCTCACCAAGCTTCGTCGAAACTTTTATACGCTTGTTACAACTTATTTATGTTGCTAGCATCTCTGTAGGGAGATTTTTACAAATTTCAGCTACCCAAAGATAATTAGAAAGTGTTATTCCACACTTAGGAAAAAAAAATACTAAATCTCAAACAGCATTCTCTCTTGCCAAACGATAATTCTAATTATCTTTGAGTAGCGGAAAGTTGTAAAAATCTCCCTACAGAGATGCTAGCAACATAAATAAGTTGTAACAAGCGTAAAAAAACCCACGCAATGGTTTTATTTATTTCTTCTTTTTAAGAAAATCAGATTAACAGTTCACACATACAGTATTATACCTACATCTTGCCCAGATGACGTAGTGATTTCTTGGATTGGGATTTTTTTAAAAATTAAAATTTTAAAATGCATACGATTTTTTTCTCGAGCAATTGGCCATATATTAAGCAAATAGTCGAGATAATATTACATTTAAACCATATTCGCACCGTTGTGCCCATGCACGACAACTGACATCCAAATTTACCTCACGATCCTTGACTTCCTCGATTTGCAATAAGTCCATGCCAATATCTAAATTAATAAAGACTTTTCAATACTTTTATTCAATATGTTTCCTTACATATCTTATAAAGATGCTTTCAAAAATTAAACTTGTAAATTTGCTACAACATTGCTGTGTTTATTGCTGTGACTAAAAGAGATGATTGCATTCTATTGATTGCCAGTTGTTATTTTTTAGAAATTGGCTGCACTGTGATCGTAGTAGACGATCGTAGTAGATCTATACTTATAATAAATCTGTAACCGATCACTGTCCGTACATGGAAGATATATTTTAAAATAACTTATATCTCTTACATTTGCCAATGAAATAGGGCCCAAAATATTTAAAAATTTGTCAGTTTGTCGCTGCGTATGTAGTTTGAAAGCGCTAATATCAGCTAACCAGATTTAAATATAGTTTTCTCGGGTGCGAGCCGTAAGCCGATTTTTAGTAATATTCTCTTTATCTTCTTACATCTTTAACATTATTTTTAAGTCTAAAACGCAAAAAGAAGGATATTATAAATCTCACCTGTCTCTCTGTTTTTATGTGGTAGTTAGTATACTTCCTGAAATAACCGATTTCAGTATGAAAGCTTTCTTGCGAGGTGGTTTTTAGATAAGCAGTTCAGGAAATACAACTACTTTTCCAAGATGAGAAAGTAACCTTTTTGGTCAAAGTTTTTTTTAAATTTTACATCATATATGTTTTTTTCATTACAAAGAAATCTAAGCAATCATTTATAATAGTCACAGATTATTTCGCTTCACTCTTTGTTCTACAAAGAAGATCCATGTTGCCTTTATACTCTGAAAAAAACACTACTCGAAATAATAATAGAAATTAATCTCATTTATTTCTTAATTTTTCTAATATTTTTATAGTATTTTATAAAAATTATATTATATTATATTACATATATTTATGACATTTTTATTCCACTTTACTAAGCGTATAGCTTTTTTTACGTCTTCAAGTTCAAGTAAACAAAGTAACGGTCAACGACCAGTATACCACGGATATCAACACTTGATCTGTCAAATTGAAATCAACTACTACATATTATATGCTAATTATTCAAACGTACTCAATATTATAGGTGAGTCAATTTGCAGATTAGGAATATCCATCCATTACCGCTCACGTACGCAATGTGGTTTACGAACAAAAATTTTATGAGTTCATTCAGCAATTTTTTAAATATATTTTCGTAGGTACTGCCATTTGTGGTGAAGTATTTAATAACTTATCTTTAAATGTAACTTTTTTAGCTTCACGCTGTATCCCGCTCATGGCACTGCAGGCAGAGAGAACTTGAGAACCTAGTGTTAAGACACTCCGTTCCACTTCCGTTTCCCCATCTCCGATGAATTTGTGACATTACGTCTTTAGTGGAGGAGCTCAACGCCGCGTTTTACCTTATTACCTTTTAATACCTGTTGAATATTTTATTACTTGTGCCCCTGCGCTACGACAAACCTTTGACATTTATATAGAAAAATATGTCTAAATAAAATTGTTCCAAACAAAAGACAAGTAATGTGTGAAGTATATATGTATGCAAATATAAAAACCAAAATAAGTATTTTCTTTTCATTATGTATTTATAATAAACATTCTATATTTTACAATTGTCTCAACTTTAATAGTTTTACATAAGCGTTTGGCTTACACTCTTAACCAGAAAAGTTCTGAGCGATACGTTGACAGAGGTACACTGTTTGAATATCACAAAGAAATTAACTACAATTAAATGTCACTAATTGTGTATAGATAGATAGTCACAGAATGTTGTTGTAGTATAATGTAAGACCAATCCCCACAAACATCGAGCCTCTTGTGTGTCCGTGTTTAGCAATCGCATATCTACAATTGTCCACATTTCGCTCCCATTCCAAGTACAGGGTGTCCTACAGCTACAACGTAGAGATGTACGCCTCGAGTGACACTAGAGATCGATCTCAAAGGCGAGTGTTTGCCCCTTTGTCTTACCAGGCAATTAGTGCAGTCCGTTCATTTAATTCTATCGGTCGATTAGTAGAGGCCACCTATTAATTGTGAAGCCAATTTGCCAGCCCCAGCTTGGGCGCCAGTCACGACGCTCGATTCGTTTGATCGTATTCGATTGTTATTGCAGTTAGCATGACGACTCGCTTATATACAATGTATATAATATGTCTGTGATTTATAATATTTCAGTACAAATTGAGGCAGAAATGATATATTTAATATTTTCAATTTAAATATTTAATATTCTCATTTCTTCGCTCTGGTAACAAGGTGAAGCGCCACATTGAAATTGAATTGAGCGTGAAGATGATAAAAAAAATTACAAAGGTTAAGTATTTATGATAAATCTACTAAGTAGGTATTTAAGTTATTAAGTCATATCACAATTCATATCCATCCTCTTATATTACAAACATTACACATCGTAAAAAGCCCGCATTTACCGATTACAGAAATGCATTAACGAAACTTTCCTGAGACATTAGTGAAACTTTGTGTTTACCACGGCAGCGATGAAAGAGTTCAAAACTTGATGAATTACGCGAGGCAGCCCGCATATCGGCTCTCACCAACTTTTATATTAGAGGATTGGAAAAATTCATAGTGTATAACATTAAACGTGAAAACTTTTTTACCTGCGTAATTCTTTTGTGCAGTGTAACTAAAAGCTTTTGGCTACATTACGTAAACTATTTGCCTAACGAGTTTGTTTGTCGCTGCATAATGAGAGTAGTCTTTGAATCCGGCATAACATTTCTATCCGATTTTGAGTTCGCTGTTAATTTAATCATCTTATAATAATTTGTAATACAGCAAAGCGCGGCGTTGATTTCCGCCACTCAACACGGAATGCCTCAAATTCGGCGGAAAGTGGGAAACGGAAGTGGAACGGAGTGTCTTAACACTAAGTTCTCGGGTTCCCTCTGGCTACCCTGCCTCGTCATGCGGGAGACAGCGTGAAGCTATTAATAAAAAAAAAATAAAAAAAACTGATAATTACTTGTTGTGTAGACTTCCGGAACTCACGCACGGCAATGCCGTGACTATATAACTAATAAATAAGACGATTCATTTTGAATTCATGTCATTTGCACAGTACGTTCTCTGTATCGCTGTTGTCTTGTAGCTGTTACTATATATTTCGATGGTCCCTAGATGAGGTATCGAGAGTGACAAATTGTAATTATTTTTATAATGTTTTGAACTACTAATAAAGGTAGTTTTATGACAAAATTGACATTTTAAAAATCATCCTTATGCGTTTTGTTTAAGATTTATATATACTAATGTAACGCGCCTCTATTATGTAAAAAATAAACTTTAAATCGTTATGAAAAATTAGCAATTTCCATCATGACCATCGATTTGTAATTATAGCATAAATTTGAAGTTGTTTAAAAATATTTAATACTTCTTACAAGAAGATAAATCATTAAGTAACATTTTACCAAAATATTTTAGAAATAACGATGAGTCGATCAATTGAAAATATACGAGAGTAGAGCATTCCTTTAAAATGTGCGCTAATATTTATAACGTATAAAACTTTGTACACACGAACTTGGGAGGCAGACATGATAATTCTTGCATTGTGAAAAAAAGTCGGCAGGACAGTAAGTCCCACTTAGACGACAAAGCTATGAATCCTACTCTGTGATCGTCCCCTTTGCAATCCGACTCCTTTTGTCTCATTATTGAAACGTCCTAACGGTTGTCTACAGGCTTTAATTATTTTTCTCGCATATTGTTTGAAATTTAAGTGTTATTGTTTGAAAATAAGCTACTAGAACTTTTCAGCTCGGCCAAAGAGCAAAGTGGTGAAATTAAAAACTAAAAACGATTATTTTTCTTGGGTCAAAATATTCTAGGCTTGTAGCACTTATAACACAAACATAAAATTGCGTATAAAACAAACACAATTATTATTATTACGATTAATCGTAAATGACTACAATTAAAGAGTTCTTGATACATAAACATAAAATATACAATATAATTTATTTAATTATCAAAGTAAATAAGATTTATATAAAAAAAAATGCAAACAATACAAGCACATTAATAAATATTTGTAACAAAACGATTTCGCATGTTAACACAAACACAGCTCGTCCATAATAAAAATCAAATTAACCTTTAATTAACGCTCTCAAGCTCGTAACGTAGCATCACACCGCAAGGTGTCACAATATAATGAGCTTTGTAGTGCGACAATGAGGTATTATTTTAGTATATATTTATCGCCATACGTCGGTTAGGTCGTTTGTGGCGCGCGGCGGCGGTATTAGCGCAATGTCGCATCTTCAGAGGGCGGCGAGATCAAAGGATAGGTACACAGCAACCGCTCCCATTGATGTCGCGCACAAAGGGAATTGATTGTTGCAAACCTCCTTTTTTTTAAAAAAAAAAAAACTAGATAGATATAAAGAGAAAGGATCGATCTCGCATCTGCCTTTTTATTAGCATTTCTCTTTGATGCATTGATTATGATTTTGTGGAAATGCTTACAGTTTGATTTGTTTAGTAATAATTTAATATTGATACAATGAATGTAAAGGTAGTTTTTGATGTCCAAAATGAAAAAATATATATATTAAAATGTGATACATATAAATTTTAAAAGCGCTTCAATTCTAAAGTATAATATTCTTTGACGTTTTAGTAAGTTTTATAACATTTCTAGCGTTTCATAAAATAGTACAAAGGCCAAAAGAGTCTATGTCAGACTGTTATTTCTATTTACATTTGTTTGAACTGGTTGAAGATTATTTGCTATCACAATGTCAGATGAAATAAGCAAACAATGTTCATTCAGTATGACTGGTTTATTTGTACATAAAAATGACTTATAATTTTTTTTTTGGAAAATATGTTAGAAGAAATGAATATATATATATATATATATATATATATATATATATATATATATATATATATATATATATATATATATATATATATATATATATATATATATATATATATATATATATATATATATATATA
>DWMZ01000237.1:0-28061 GCA_018249855.1 Eueides tales michaeli
TCATTGATTGATGGGGGGGGGGGGATGGTTGGCGAGCGAAGCGAGTAGAATATAAAATAATTTCTCATGTTCTTGTCATACATTTATTTTCACACATTGTTAATACTTAATACAATATAAATGATATTATTTTTTTTTATCCATTAACAACACTAGAAGTGACGATTGCGCCGACAGTATAGTGTGTTTTTGTTTGCGATTTAAATAAATATATAAATAAAACAATGAGGACAATTGAATCTTATAATTACGGAGCGGCACAAACGTGCGACTGCTACATGACGGGTTGTGAGTTCGATTCCCACTCGATGAAATGAAATATTAAATAATTTCATGCTGTTCACTCCACAATAAGTATTATCCTCCAAAATAAACATGAGTGTGGAACGGAAGTGTCTTTACGGGACGCAGTGACTATGTCAAAAATATACCGGACGTCAGCCTCTTAACAACTAAAAAACAGCGGGTAGTAATGACGGGTACTAAATCAATATTTTCCAGCCCGATTCACGGTCGTAAGCCAACGTTCTAGATTTAAGCCTTTTTTATGGAATAGACAAGGCACCAAACAATGAGGTGTAAAACGAATGATATTCTTAATTCAAACTGTACACTGCGGCGTCGGAGAATGATATTCTACATTACAAATTGTAAGCTTCTGGGCTCTAAAGGATAAAAAACTTGTTCTTGCCCATTTCCATAGAAATTTCTGGAAATTCTCTTTTAGCGTTCACTATTGTGTATACCTACCTCTGCAACGTATACAATATTTCAATTTTATTAGTTATACTTTATATATCAGTCATTTAGTAACAAAATATTTTTATATGTACTTACTTTCACATATAAATTGTTTTCAGTGGGAATGAAATTCATTTAAAAGTGAGGAAAAGAAAGTCTTAACTACTCTAGTCTTTCATTCTTCTGTACGGAATGAAGCCAAAAAATAGTAAAAATGAGATAATGTGCAGCGTTAAGATTCGCTAAGCCGCGCTTAAGTGTGAATCGAGTGTCTTAATATTAAGTTTTCTTTCTGTATCTAGCAGTTTACAAAATATAAAGTTAAGCTGAAAACAAAAATATATAAAGATACATATGTTTATTACAGCTAACTTGTTTAGATTTTTTAGACATGTTTTAGTTATTATGTATTTTTTTTATACTTGGGGAATTCATTTCCTTCCTGTCAAAATGAAGGTTCTATTATAAATTATATGCTCGATCAAACGTAAATAATGTATGAACATGTCAATTCTTAGAGTTCTCGATAATCTCTTTTAAGATATTAAATATTAAATGAAAAAATATTTTGAATCTTGTATGTAAAAAAAATGTTAAAAGATTCCGTACATTTATTAGTATAATTTGGTATAGGATCGATAATATAAAGCTAGTCTAATTAGAGTAACCGTGGCGCAGTGGAACAGCAATTGCAAGTTGCGGATTCGACCCCCATTCGGGAAAATGGGTTACATTAGCACTACTTTTAATATAACGCCGCATTTTGTCTGCTCAGGAAGAACAATATTGTCTGCCAGAGCAGACAAAATTCGGCGTTAAGTTTCGCCTTTACGCCCGCAATGTTCAAAACTTAGGAGGGAAGTCGAGAACGGAGTATCTTAACACTAAATATTGTAAGATTACTCTGCGTGAAAATACGTGAAGCTGCATTTTTATTAGAATTACAAAGAATAGTAGTAAAGAATTTTTATTAGGTTTTATTACCACGGAAAAGTCGAGGTTTCTCCTTTATCATGAAAATTGAGTACTACGAGAACTTTCACTCTTCCAAAAATACAGCACTTGTACTTCACTTGCACACTTCACAATCGGGCAGGGGATAAATTACATATCACCTCTGGAGGACTAGTGTTAAGACATTCCGTTCCACTTCTGCTGTACTTTTGCGCCGCACTTTTGCTTTTACCGAAGCGAAGAAATGAAACATTTGATGCAATGCAATAACCGCTGATGCAAAGGCAATTAAGAGTGAGGTGAAATTTCAATAAAGCTACTTAAGTGTTATGTTTCTACTATTTAACCGACTATCCACATAGGTTAGACTCCGAGAGGCGCGGGTTTAAATCTCGCTACTAAAAGTTTTATACGTTTTCTGAGTAAGTCGTTTTATCTTTTTATTAGCTTTACGCTGTGTCCCACGTTTAATAAAGTAGACAGAGGGAACATGCTAACTTAGTTTTAAAACATTGGGTTCTAACTAAGACATTTCCATTTTTCTTTCGTTTTCTCCGAATTCTGGAGGCACTGCATGATAAGCGCCGCTTTGCTTCGTTAAAAAAAATATTAAATATTTCATTTTTTCAAGTAGATATCGATCTCATAAAAAATCACTTTTACAGTCGCGTACTTGTGCCACTGGAAAAGGACTGGCCTCGTGTTCTTCAGCTTTCGTACGATTTTTGAGACATTACGTGTTTTGCGGATTTGTTCTACATTTTCTTGGGTTTTCCTCACTTTATTTCCTCACATTAGTAATTGGAATAAGGAATAGAACCAGATCTCTTACTAACGCTACCACCTTCATGAGGAATAAATTGGGTGAACACCAACTTTCGAATGAGGCCAGTTGTGGCGCAGGGATACTAGCATGTGACTATATAAACGACAGGATATCTATCTATATTAAATATTTAATATTTTTAAATAAAATATTTAATGTTTTCATTTCTTCGCTCTAGTAACAAGCTAACGATTAACATGCAGTGCCTCAATTCGGCGGAAAGTAGAGAACACATAGGAGTTCCTTAACAATAATTTCCCAAATTCCCTTTCCCTACATGAATAAAAAATGTATGTATAAAACATTTTAGTTTTGTATCATTACAGTGTACAAATAACAGCTGAACCCGTTAGATGGACTTACAAGCACATTACACTAGCTTAGCGCACTTAGTCAAGATAATTGATGAACACGTGAACCCTTTTATCTTCCTTTCTTTCTTGCCTAACCTTATATTCATTTGTAAGACGATATATGAAGTTATACAGTAAGTAATATTTTTTAGCTTTACGTCTCGCATAAAGCCTGGACTGTATCTCTTTCTATACTCTTTATAACATCTTGTTTCCTCACTTACAAACTAAGAGCCGTGTGTGAGTTCTGGCTTAGAATAGGATCACCCTGGTACTGATGGTGTCGTAAAAGGCGACTAAAGTACGTTTGGAGAAACACGTTGTCAGCAATGGCAACACGCACGCGTTAAGTAGTGGCTTTGGCCACTGCGTTTCACATTGGGTAATGCCGGGCCCCGGTGCCCATCCGTCTTAAAGACCGGCAACGCTCCTGTAGCTCTTCTTGTGCTACACGGGGCCGTGGGCGGCGGTGATCACTTACTATCAGGTGAGCCGTACGCTCGTTTGCCGTGTCTTTTCCATAAAAAAAAAGAAAAAAAAATGTCCATGTAATAGTACAATAGTACTATGCTCATTTACATTTATAGACATAATTTTGTTGATATTAAACTGGTAACAGGCTTCAGGCGAACATGCATTAAATAAATTAAGGCAATGATGACTAAGTAGGGACCCAAAGCTATAATCTAATTTATCTGATGTTACAACAATATTTTTAGGTGAGGTACAGGAAAAATTGTCAATATTTTAATTATTTTTCGTATTTTTATCTAATAAAGTAAGCATAGCCAAGTCACTCACAACCTCAGAATTGTCTAGTCTTTCAGAGACAACTGATTTAGTGGACTCCACGACAGAACAACCACAGCTGTGTTTATTTGTAAGAGATTCAAATCTATCTACATTATAGTCGCAAAGGTCAACAAAATTATTTGCAGTTAGAATATGTTCTTTTATTTGATTTTGTGAGGATTTATATCTCTCACTTAGTGCTCTAAGGGAGCTGTACAAGTTGTCTATTTCATTCTGCAGCTGGAATGCGTCTCGGTTACCTATACAGACACCTACTTTGTATTAATTTATTTTTATAACATTTAAGTTTATTTATTAATTTTAGTTTGTTATTTTATATTAAATATAGTAATTTGTTAGATTTTATGATAAATTTATTTAGTTTTATGTATTTCTTTAATTTATGTGGAGAAAATTTGATATTTTATTTAATATATGAGTCTTCCTTTGTCAAATCTATTACAACAGGCTTTAAGCAAGAATTTAATTGCAGGTTACATCTTACCAGCAAGTGCTGTTCAGACAAAACCAATAAAAGTCCATTTGCCATCTTGCTAAATTACTCCGTTCTGGAAGGTTCACTTGGAACACATTAATGTATAATTATAACAGTGTTGGACGCCAATTAGTAATAAGGGTGTATCATTTCTAAATCTGTGTATCTTTCTAATACATATATCGATAGTGTTATTTGGAAAATTAAAACTTTAGTTTATTTTTTATATTTGGAGTTATTTTGTACCAGTATCATCATATTGGTTAAGAACTAATACATAAGTCATAACGCTACCTGCCATCTGAAAACAAAAGTAATGTAATTCGTATTTTTGTAATAAAAATGTAATATATATTTCAGTAAAGTTATTATTTATTATTTTTAATTATTTAATTAAAGTAGATACGAAAAATGTCTTTACGTTATTAGCGACTTTTGGAATTGTTTCATTCAAAGAGGAGTAGCTCAAGGACGGGGAGTGGCTATATTTATAATTTCATTTCTCCACTCTGTTAAGACAAAGTGCAGAGCTAGGTTTCGCATTCTTTAATAAATTAATTATCTGAACACTAAGCTCGTAGCCTAAAAAAGCAAAAAAGTTTAAATTAAATAAAAGAGTTACCTGTAATACGACACTTCTTTTTAAATTGAAAAACTCCACTCCAGTCAATACCACATAATCCTCATTCAATTGCTTTTGGAGTATTTCCATATAAACGTAAAGTATAGGAAGTACGTATATTGAATTAGGTGCTTATCACAATGTGAGTATAGAATAAATTTTCGAAACATATAGTCAACTAATGGCGTGGTATTTCAGTTTCGAATGAAAAAAACTGATTTGATCTATTTTGATTTTGATATACAAAAGATATTTATCCAGTTGTTTATCTATATCAATATTAATTTAACGAACTTGAAGCTTCTGTTTTGTTAAACGCGCTAATCTCAAGAACTAACAGTTTGATTTGAAAATTTATTTTGTTTAAGAATACCTATGTATTGAGGAAAGCTACACTATATTACACCTATCGTGACACAAGTGTGTGACTGTTTTAATCCCACTGAAGGAATTAAAATATTTAACACAGTATCTTAACAATCAATTTTTCCTGTCTACCTTGACTGTGCTACTAACATGCAGCTGTTTGCTGTTAATATGATGTAGTTATTATATAAATAAATAACAAGATACCTACCTCAATATAACAGCAAAGCTAGTTTTGAATATTTATTAACATTAACCGCTGCTAGTACTGTGTAACCAGTTCGAATACAAAGCCACGTTAAGGAAACCGCATAGTATACTTGTTTTAATGGAGACCTTCTAAGCCTATACTGGAAAATATTGCATTTGAGTGATTATGTTATTCACTATGTTGGATCGTTCTGAAAGTTTTGTCATATTATTGACGTATATTGATGTTTGGAATTGTTGTATTATTGTTTGGAATGCAAATATAAATGTATCTTAATTGTGTTTTTAATAAACACACAATATCTGTATTATTGGAATGCAAAGTAAAAAAGGAGGCTCGATTCCACCGTGGACAATTTAATTACAGTCTTAACAAATTATTATATTGTACCAGCTCCAATAAAAGAATTTAATTTTCTGGTCCACCTGACTTCGCTTTTAACTTCAAACTATATCTCGCATATAGCATAAGAGAACTAAGTCTTAAGACATAATGAACATCACGTTTTCGCTTAATTTTCGACACATTGTGTGTTTTCTGACGGAATTTAACACCGCACTATATTTTCTTACTGGAATGAGGAAATTAAATACATTCAATCAAGCCTTTGAGAATCAAACCCACAACTCGCGTTTACATTTACAGCGATTACACGACGATATCAACTCTAAAGTAAAAACGATAATATAATGACGTAGTTGAAATCTAGATTTATATTTGTACTGCCTGTAAATCTTATAGGAATAGGGGTAGAAGTAGAAAATCGTAATCGAAAAGTAATCTTTCTTAATCTATCATAGCGCAGTTGGGAAAAATTTAATACACACGATTGATTCACAGGTGATTTATTCTACCGTGGAAACTCGACCCCACTCGACGTGTTGTTGAAAAGTTGAATCCTTTCAATGCACTCAAAATCTTAGTAATGAAAAAAAAATCAATAAGATGTGGGTCCAATAAAAACTCGGGCGAACTAGATATACGAGATACTTTTGTTTAGTTGCTCTGGTAATAAGAGAAAGTGCGAGTTAGATTTCCGCCACTCCACGCATAATGTCCCGAAAGTAGAGCAGAAAAAGGCAACAGAGTCTTAACACAAAATAACTTGAGGTGGAATAGTGTCACACCCAACAGTATGCCTTAATCGCGAGAAGGACAAACCGTGTAAAGAAACAATACATTCCTCGAATGGTATCGATGGTCACAGCTCAGTGATGTTATTTTTTTAAAATAAAATTCCCAAATGTTTGCTTTATTACAAGTATAAAAGAAGATTGTCATTCCTAAGCTTTGTAGATTTTTTCTATGATTTTTAATATTCGCCTAACTTAATGACCCATCCTATATTACATTCTTATTCTTAAATATAAAAAAACCCCATTCTCTTCATCATTATGCAAAGAAGAATTAAGATGCTGAAGGTAGTTAAAATTCAGAATTTTACACGAGCGAAGCCGCGGGAAGCCACTAGTTGATAATAAATTAGAAGTTCTATTGAGTCGCACTTAAATATACGGAGGCTCTTTTAAAGTTAAGGCTGCTGCTCTGGAACTCACTTCCACGGGAAATACGTGAGGTTAAATCTGTATATATTTATAAGTAGTATATATGTATGTATATATATATATATATATATATTAATTCTTTTAATTCAGTAACTTATATGTAGTATATACTACAGGTAAATTTTAAGTTTCTTTTTTATCTTCCTCTTTTTTTATAACTTTAAAAACTTGAGACATTCACAATCAACTGTGCACCAGCCACTTTTCTTGCGGCCTTTGAGATCATCTGTGGTGATAAGGCCGCCTTTACACCAAAATTGTTGTTATTTTCTTTATTTTGTTCTTATTAATTATAAGTTTTATAATATAGTTGGTTTAATAAAGTATTAAATAAATAAATAAACACCACGGTTAGTCCATCTTCAACCGTCACATGTTTACAGTTTACAATCAGGCCCTGTTTCATTTTATTAAGATTTTATATTTTAAGTATTATAGCAATTGTTTTACGATTATTATAAACTATTTTATGAATATGGAACTAAAATTCAATATAATATACGTTCAATCGAATTTACATCAGTTTTAGAAATTCAACATCCAAGAAAGTTCTCAAGGGTATGCTTTGAGTTCCAAATTAACGGTTCTTAACTTAATTTATTATTGTCCTGTATTAAGCAATTTACACGGGACGCGACGCAAGGCTTAGTTTAAATTGTATTGCACACTAGGTCTTATTTATTTTTATTTAAATCCTAATCATAAAGACAAGATGATTATCGTATCCTACTTTAATATTATTTATATTTAATTTTGTAAAGATGGACGCTTATTTCATTTTCATCCAAAATCTGGCGATCGGAATTAAACTTATAGTAATAACTCTTTTACATCAAAATAACACAAAAACTACAATTATTTAAACATTTTCTATAATTTGAAAACATTTTCTGTAATATACAAGTAAGGGGATTGTCGTGGCGCAGCGGCTCAAACGTATGACTGTAACCGACAGGTTGTGGGTTCGATCCCCACTCGAGGAAATGAAACTAAAATATATTATAAAAAAGGTTTTTAACAGAAATTTCTGAACTAAACAGATGTTTGTTCCAGTTAAGAAGTCCGAACACTTTACAAATTGATCATGACCTCTCAGATCGCTTACTTTGGTAATTTCACCCCATGCGACTATAGAAAAAGTTTTACTTATCTCAACTTTTTATTTGATCTTCGTATTTTATCCATGAACGTTGCAAAGAATATGGAAGTAAAAGAAGTCAGCACGTAGTGGCTGCTACATATTATGAATGGTCTAGTTGAAATTTCAATGGCATATTTTTTTCAAACATTGCTTTTTCTTGCTAAATTATAGTTAATTTTTTTTTATTTTAAACATAATATGTCAAATCAGCGCCATTTAGACTTCTTTCAACATTATTAAAGCATTATTCGCACTTAGGTAAGACGAAATAGTTAATGAGAGGAAGAGGCGCGGGCTTAATTCCCACTACGTTTAATTTTTTACCGGTTAAACGTTTTCTAAATAAGCTTTTTATATTAAAACAAAGTGTTGGCACTTAACTTGACAAAAAATATGGAATTTTATGGGATTTTTTGTGATTGGGAAAACATTTAGATTATTAATTGACCTTGATTTATTTGACTATATTATAATGTTGACGATCCCAAATAAATAAATTAATTAATTAATATTGATATTTATGTGTTCATTTTCTTACGAACATAGGTAGGGCATATCAGACTAATGGATTTTAGAGTATATTAAAATGTACACATTTTGCTAATATATGTAGCAAAGGTGACATCAAACCTACCCAAAAGATTTATATTGTATACTTTGTTTTATAATACAATATTAGAAGACTAACGAGCATCAATTCTGTGTAAAAAATAAAAATAAATAAAAATATAAGATAACCATAAATATCAGATATCACTTACGGCAGTATTTATATAGGGATACTCAGATAGGTAAGTAATAATAACAGTATTCCTTTAGTCATCCGTAACCCTTGTCTGCATTGATGACAGATGTCGATTTACGTCACTCAATTTAAAACATCTAACATCGATAAAACTGAAACAAGAGAATACGTAGATACTAAGGATTCTAGAATTTGAATATTTAGATAAAAGTTGAATGTGAAAAATAAGATCGATGCTTTGTACGTCATTGTAAACGCGACGGTTGTTGGTGGATGCTGTCATGATAATCTTCTAAAGATTTTCGAATATATTTAATGGAAAGTGACTTCCTCGTATTGGTTATAAATTTAATTATTCCATATATAAATTTTTAATCTACAAATTTAATACAAAAGTTTACTTTTATAGTAGTATTGTTAAGTTAAAAATTGGGTTGAACGTGCCAATCTTAGAAACCACTGTTTTCCATTATAAAAGTACTTTTTACAGAGGCGAAGTTGCGGTTAAAAGTCATTATACTATATATAAGTGCTTAATAAAATATAAATATTTAAAAATTCCTTGATATCCGCACAATTAACCACA
Organism: Eueides tales michaeli; assembly: GCA_018249855.1. NCBI lineage: Eukaryota > Metazoa > Arthropoda > Insecta > Lepidoptera > Nymphalidae > Eueides > Eueides tales. The sequence goes on from DWMZ01000237.1 coordinate 9,399, forward strand.
TCAATCGTCCATCGAAGCCTTTTAAACTTAGTAAAATTACACTTTCAGAGTATTATTCTTCTTCTTCTTCCTGGTATTAATCTTGGTTTGCCGTGCTAGGATTACTTTGATTAGACGGTATAGCAATTAGAACCTCTTTACATTGCTCAGAATCCAGAGTGACCTTTTCAGCCCGCCTGGAGCGTAGGCACTGATTACGCTTGTGGTAATGCCCTCAGTCATTACCTTTACCCGCATCAAGCGATTGCAATGACGGTCATCTACAAGGAATCCATTCTGAAGCTCTTAAGAAAACGTTACCGTCACACCGTTTTGACCCAGTGTATATAAGCCGGTAACCCTGTCCGATATTATGGGACTTTTTAAATGAAACACATTTAAACGGATTAATCGCGTATATTGAATTTTAAACATTTTTGGAAACCCGACGTTTCGAACACTTTACAGTAGTCCGTGGTCACGGGTAGACCACCCGTCCAAGTCCATTCTAGCTATTAGTTCTGATGCTGTTGGTGCTGATGATATAAGTCATAAGATGATCCCATCCTGGACATTGTACTACCTGTGCTCACATATACTCGTATATTTATTCACTCTATAGCTTCTAACCAATTTCCTTCTGTCTAAAAAGATTCTCAGATAATTCCTTTACTCAAAAAGCTTAATCCTATTGAAAATTCAGATTTCCATTCTATTGCTATTCTTCCTTTCCTGTCTAAAGTCCTTGAGTGCTTCGTTCATAACCAACTCACACAGTTCCTTTATTCTCATAATCTTTTGAATCCTTTATAATCCGGTTTTTGTCCTAGTCTTAGCACGACAACAGCTTTTCAAAATTACAGATGACATTCGCAAAGAATTGGTTATGTCACTTAAAATATATCTTAATGCAATTGACTGATTTCGTATATGGGCGCCGGCAACGTTTACGTATCTTGTAAATGTAAACGTTGCCATCGCCCGTTCGTACTGACCGGTTTTCTGTCTTTACTGGTGTTCCGCAGGGTGGCGTGTTGTCTCCCTTGTTATTTTCTATATTTCCGATTTCTGACTCAATTTATCTTTATCATCTATATACAGACGATGTTCAGATATATAATCAAGCCAAAGTATCGGATTAAGATAATGCCATTAATAAATAAACAGTAGCTTGCACTTTGAGTAATTCATTTGGTTCACAGCTCAATTCGAATAAAACTCAACCTATCTTAATTAGTAGTCATAAGACCTCACAAAGTGTGATTGGCGTTAAAATCGCCCGTAACTAGAAATGGACCAGGTCTTCCTACGTATAGTATATAGGGTTCAGAAATGGGGGAGGGAATATATGATGAGGAATATAAATGGAAATAAATAAAATATCAAAAGTCCTTATAGCTACAGAATGAATCTAATGTAAACCTTTATAGCAGCATAAATCTACTTCCCTTTCCCTCTTTCCACTGAATTTGAGGTATTGCGTGTTGAGTGACAGAACTCAATGCCGCGCTGAAATAAAATGAAAACATTAATTTTTTATCGTTTATACCTGTCGTTTACTGTACACGCTTGTGCCTCTGCGCCATGACAGGCCTTAGTTAGAGATAAAGTTATATTTTATTTCGTTTATCCACAGAAAAAGCCGCAGATAAAAGTTATTGTACTATATAAAAGTGTTTGGAAGAACAAAATAGAAGTACTTAAATATAATGTCACTGAAAATACGTAAATACGTAAAATTAAAGGTCGTTAATATTAATTTCCTAGTAGTCTTTTACTACATATAATGGCATGAGATATGTAACTGTTTTTAGAATAATATAAAGAATACATAAAATACTCTATTTTTAGAAAACTCAAAAATTGTGTAAAATATTGGGCAGTATGTAATAATGAGTTTATTCAGGTAACTAAAGACATGAGAGCTTGTGAGATTGCTTTGTGACGGTTATCCCTTGTGAAAATATCTTTCAAGTTGCCTTCGAGTTACAGATATCTGAGAAATCGCATTATGACACTTCTATATAAAACTTTAAACTAAATTTGAGGAATTACGTTTTGGGTGAAGGAACTAAACCAAGCGCGAGGTTTTGTTTTCTCAACCCACAACCTGTCGAATTTATAGTCGCACGCTTGCGCCCCTACCTCCATAGATTTACCTTACATTTTTTTCTTAAATAAATAGCGTCGTACATAATAAATAAAAGGCAATATCTACAAAAAAAGAAATTTCTGGATTCATGGACGTGTATTTAACTTTTTGCAAATATTTTTTAAATGGACATGCATTTGACCTTCTAAGATGCAAAGTAATTCAGTAAATAATGATGTGGAAGAGAAGCTCTATATACCCCTGGAGAATAGTTAACGTAACGTTAAATTTAAATGGCAGTTTTGACCTATTTTGATAATGTATATGCCCACCAAAATAGATACTGAAATAACTTGAATGTCAAATGACTGCTATAAAATTTATGACGTTATATAATATTCAGTGGAAAGTTACATTGTATGAATTTAGAATTCCATTTCTTTGTGCATTGTGTTGATTTTTGTTCACCTAGCAGGAAAGGCAGAGGGAATTTCTTGTTATGACTCTCTGTTCCCCACGAGCCACTTAAGTCGATGGTCTCATTTTTTTGAGACTCTTAGCTCGAGTCTTTCTTTCTATCGCGACTTTTAACTCCGGCGAAAACAGATGGCCCGCGCCTCTTAGAAACTGTCCAAGCGCTCTGACCAACTAAGCCATTCGTTCTCACCAAGCTCCGTCAAAATTCTTATACGCTTGTTACAACTTATTTATGTTGTTAGCACTTAAAAAATAGTAAAAATGATTATAGGCGATGGAATAAAGTATTTATACAAAATGATAAAACAGAATGGCCATATTTAATTGTATTTATTTATGAATGGAGAACGAAGTGTAATGACTCTAACTTTTATCCATTTAACCCGCTGTACCAGAGAATGCATGATACTGTTTTTTTTTATTTATTATAATTATCAGAATAAGTTCTTAATCCAAATTATTGTGCAATCAACCATTTTATATGGTACTTTGTCAATTTTATACAGATAAAGAACAAAAACGTTAAAAGCACAAGCTTATTCTTCAATTCTATAAAATAGGTTTTTAATTTAAACTTTTAAACATTATAAAAATGCCAGACAAAGTGTAACAAATTTCTTTACGTGCAGCAACGTGCGCATTACGTGGACTTATGACTATTTAAATTTATAGTTTAAGAAAGGGCAACAGGGCAACTTTCTCATTTTTTTAAGAAAAAAATTGTTTGCTTTATGAATAGAAGGTTCAGGCGGGGCGTAGTGGAACACCATTTGATATTGTATATTATATTTAAGGGAATATTTTATTATTATATTATATTTAAGGTAATATTTTTTTCTATAGCTGCTTTCAACACATAAAGTTTTAAATTTAATTTTCAAGTAAAATATGTATTATAAACATGGGCAATACACAATAAGATGCGGCCACTTATATTTTTCTCTTTGATAAATTAAACTCGCCACCTAAAGTGACTTTGTCTAACATAAATCAATACGAAACCAATGATAGATTGTCGTAAAATGTTTCCAATTTATTTACACGGCTCTATACATATTCATATGATCATTAAAGCCTATTGAGAACATCAAGCGTAAATTGGATACAAGTATAAATTGTTATCACAGCGCCATATGGACATACACGAGTTGTTTTTGTACTGATCAAATTAGACTTTATTACAGTATAACTCCTATACTAATACTTTGATTTTATTTAATTAAGCTTATTTATTACAAGGTTAATAGAAAAGTGTTCACGCTTTTCCTCATAACACAGTTAGATAAGAAAGGCAAAGAGAAAAAGCAAAGACAAAAGCATTCCATTCCGAAGCCTAGTTTAAAAGATGTTACGTGTTGAATGGTGGAACTCAACGTCACATATGTCATTTTCAAACTGTATCATAATACGTCATATTACATGCTTATTGAAGGAAAAAATAAATAGTGTATTCATAATGCAAACTACTTGACTAGTAAATATTGAAGTAGACAATAATTATGACGTGAGAATTCGGTCAATTATTTGAATGTCATTTTTATTAAATGAAATATTGAATGAGGTATGTCGTGGCGCAACGGAACCAGCTAATGACTGTACACGGATAAATTGTGGGTTCCTATCTCCACTCGAGAAATATATTTTTTCAATTTCACGCTGTATCACGCACATAGGAGGGTAAGTGGAGGGAACTCGGGCTCAGCTTATATTGTATTTAAATTATTTTAAAATAACTGAAAGTTAAATAAAAATAAACGATTGCTATGAAGCATACAGCTTGTGGAAATCAATAGCTTTTAACACACGTTGCGTACTTTTGAAAGCGAAGTGCTCCGTTTTTAACATTTCATTTTAAATAACGGTATAGGCAGAGGGACGTAGCTTGGTGAGAACGAAAGGCTTAGTGATAAGAGCGCTTGGACGGATTCCAAGAGGCGCGGGTTCAAATCCTGCTTCGTTCAAATTTTTATACGTTTTTAAATTTAGTATTTTTCTTTCCTAAGTGTGGAATAACACTTTAAAAATAGTATAGTAGGAATAACACTTTAAAAATATATAGTAGTGTTAATATACTCCATTCCTATTAAGACAATTGTATTCTTTACTTTCCTTGATTTAGCATTGCCTGTAGAGTGGCGGAACTTAACGCCGCTCCTTACTTTGTTAACAAAGCGAAGAAAATTAAATATAAAACATTTTATTCCTTCAAGTGGGGAACGAACCCACAATTTGCGCGCGTTTACTGCTGCACGTTGTATAAAAAACTGGATCAGGAAACTCAACGTCACATTTTATTCAAACGCCGTAATAATTAAAGAGTTTTCTTATTACAGCTTTCTTTAAAATAACCTAGCACTAAAGTCTCCCGATATTCTACTATCACGGTTGCAGTCACACGGTTGATCCGCTGTACAAAGACGGCTTCTAAACAATTACAGGAGAGAAAAGTATAGTAGCGGATGTGGGCAGAATGTGTCTTACACGAGCTAACAATACATTTGTGATAATAGATTCATTTTTAAAATAAATTAGCTTTCAAATTTAAACTGTAGCATTTCTACTTAAAATCATTTCCAATACGAACATTATATATCAATAAGCAAAGAATATAATATTTAAAAAAATCTTTATAATTAACTGAAACCTCAGTACTAAAGGCAGGTACCTATGTAATAAATTGGTCATTTTTTTCGTAATATTACAATTGTAGAATAAAGCTATGTTCAAAGCTTAATAGAGTTCGCAAATCGGATTGTCATTTTATTATTCGTTTCTTTTACGCGTTTGCGGATTTAAATTAGGATCACGTCTCACATTACCTCCTGCCCCAAAATTAGATTTATTTTATCTTAATATAATTGAAATGTTTAAAGAAATTTAATAAAATGGCGAAATTCGTTTTTAGAAAAAAACGTATAAGATTTTTTTTATAACAGATCGTAAACCTGTCTAAAAAATATCATTTGCAATACACATTTAATATTTTTATAATAATGAAATGTAATCTGCTACAAGCTGTATCCGGGGCAGTGCAGTGCAGGCAGAGAGCACTTGGGAACACAGCGCAAAAACATCCCATTACCATTAAGATACTTCCATTCCCGTCTTTTCGCAAAAGGGTGTAATAGTCGAATTATTTTGGGAAATCTATCCTCGAGATAGGAAATCGATTTGGTGGTGGTGGAATCGATTTGGTATTGAATAATAATAATTCAGCTCAATTATTTTTTGACTCAAACTTTTTAAGGAACTTGTTTTTCGCTTTATTTTTATAGTAAAATTTCAAATAAAAAAAATTATCATATATTGAGGCCTTTCGTGGCGCAGCGGCACAAGCGTGTGACTGTAACCGACAGGTTGTGGTGGACAATATTTTCAATTAAAATATTTAATAAGAAGGGAAAACCCTTCTTCGCTCTGGTTAAGGCAATACGTGACGTTGAGTTTCGCCACTCAACACGCAATGCCTTAAATAATAACAGCACTTAATACTTTACTATCGAAGTTTACTAAATTATGACTTATAGGTGGCACTTTCGTCAATATTTTGAGTAAAACCTCAATATTCGATTATATAGTATAAGTTATAAGTACTACTTACATAGAATACAAAATAAAAAAATAAATAATTATTTCTTTGCGATGATTATACACGACCTCCAAATTGGAGGGAATGGTGTCTTAGTACTCTGCCAAGTATTAGGAATGGAGTGCTGAAACACTCATTGTCCCTCTGCCTATACCGTTATTTAAAATGAAACGTTAAAAACGGAGCACTTCGCTTTTAAAAGTAGCAACGCGTGTTAAAAGCTATTGATTTCCGCAAGCTGTATACTTTATAGCAATCGTTAATTTTTATTTAACTTTTACTTATTTTAAAATAATTAAAATACAATATAGGATGTGCCCGTGTTCCCTCTACATATGTGCGTGATACAGCGTGAAGTTGAAAAAAAATATTTCTCGAGTGGGGATTGAACCCACAATTTATCCGTGTACTGTGAACTTATTTATATTGTTAGCATCTCTGTAGGGAGATTCTAAAAATTTCCGCTACCCAAAGATAAATCGTTAGAATTATCGTTTGGGAAGAAAGAATGCTATGTATTAAATATTTTTTCCATTTTTAACAAGTGTTGTAACAAGTTTATAAAAAACAGGTCACGCTACCTGATTTTCCAGACAGGAGCCGGAGCTGTAAGGCACACACTTTCACGCAAATGGCGGCTCGATGACATCGAGTGGGTTGTCGCTAGCATGTTGGACGGCTATTCACCCCGCTGAGAACGCCAGAAAAGCTGACTATCAAATCTCCAGCATGGCATCGGAGTTGTGTAAGGCATATTCACTTCCCCACATGCGTCTTGCGGCCTAGCCTCTGTCTACTATTGGCTAGATTGGATCCGGGTCTAGTTTCCAGCTCTCATGCTCTAGGAATGTACCCGAGCTGCAACTGCCAAACAGTACTTCGGCCGCCACTGTCGGTCGTACCAAACCGCGCTAGGTCCATCAGGCAGTCCTTTACCTTCAGGTCAAGACACTAACGTGAGGCGCGCGAAGTTGGACGTCCCAATTACAAGTGTACCATGCCCAACCTATGCAGCCAATCACAACCACCGCGAGTCTAACCTTAATGACTGGACAAGGGCTTTGGGAACTTCCGGTCTCTGCGGTAGCCTTAGTCAAACAACTGGACCCGTGGATCCAGTTGCAACTTGACCTGCCTCCTGAACAGCCAGGGCCCGTGTTGCTCAGATTCCTCTGAACACGCGAACAGACAGCCGCCGAGGCACTGATTAGAGCTCTCCTCTGCCTTACTGCTGTCCGAGCAGCTGCGCCCCTTTGAATACACATACCCTCTAAAGCAGGTACTGGTGTTATGGGTCCACCCGGTAAGGCCCAATTTTTATATAGTCTGAAAGTGTGAATGGAAACATTCCGACAACAGAAAAATATCAAGTAGTTCTATGTAAGTTCTTGTTATTTACAAAATCTTTAGGACTGAAAATTTGTACTTACGCTCTGTCTAACAAAGGGAAAAATTAGTATAGTTTTAAAATAATAATTTCTCAGAAGTGGACTAAAACCTACAACAAAAGTTGCTTACACATTTTGCCACCACGACGCCTAAACCTAGAGTAAGAATATAATACAAACAATATTTTATAGGGCAAAATAAACTTCTACTATAACGTAAATATTTTGCGTATAATACGTCAAGCGTATCTCAAACAATGTCGTTAGTAACAAAAGTTGACATAGAACTGGGCACTTTAATATTGCTATCTAATTTGAACAATTCGTATTTTGTTATGCCTTCAAATGTTTTGAGTATACGGTAAGGTTGATTTTGTTTAGCTTGGCAGCGTAAGCAAAGGAAACTTAGGAACCTACTATTAAGACACTTTCGTTCCCCGTTTTTCGTTGTTTTGAGAGAGAGAGAGAAAGTTTTTGCATGATAAATGTCAGAAATGAACACCATGTGTTCTCTCGGTACCAAAGCACGAAAAGTGAACATATTAAATACATCATTTCCTCAAGAGAGAATTGATCTCACTACCTATCGCAATTACAGTCGCACCCTTGTGACCCTATACCACGATTCACTTATTTTATCCTTTTATAATTTAAATATAAACACTTAAATAAATCTAACTAGAACAGATTCTCCACTTAACAAGGCTCTCGCTTTATACAGCAGTTATTATCGGCTCAAGTAGCTTTCGACTTAACTACGATACTTAGCCATGTTATCAATTAAAATTAAATAAAAACATTTGAATATAGTCAACTGTAACTAACAGTTGGATAAAATATTAAAATTATTTGTTTTCTATATCAATATATACGTTCAGGTACGTTTTCGGCTCGCGTTCGGCAGTGGGTTCTATTCTGACATAGGACCTTTAAAAAGTCACACTTAATTTTCTTCACTTTACAATAATAAAAGTTAAATATTCCAGGAAAATAGAAGGCTAGTTAGTTAACCATATATAATATTTCTATTCCCTGGGCTGGTTACTGTTCAGGGCGTGCAGCGTCGTCCTCGCTGCGGCTGATGTACCTACTCGTAAATATACATTCGAAGCGAGCTTTGCCTTGTAGTCTTGTTGGAATGCTTATATAAGGAGGTTTTTTTTTGCTTCGCATATTATGCCTTACCTACATAGTAGCATAGGCAGAGATAACCTACCCTTCCGTACCCCATTTTCCACCGAAATATTGTGGATCGTGTAGCGAAACTCAACACCATTGCCAGAGCAAGAAAATTAAAATAATTAATATTTAAGTCCTCCGAGTGGGAATTGAACCCTCGTCCTTCATATTTACAATAATGATAATATGACGACCTCAAAATATTTATGATAGATAAAATTTTACAGTAGTAGTAAAAAAATACTTATTTTATCTTCTTTCTATTTTGATAAATAAATAAATATTACTTTTTACAAAATAATTTTAAAACTTTTAGATGAAAAGGCTTAAAAATCAATTAAGCCACGACGAAGTGGTGTTATACGCAATGGGTTTTTTTTCTTTGGATCGCCAAAAGCTCTTCGAGGTTGGTTAAACATTTATAGACTTACATTTAATGTTCCTGAAAGATAAAAAATGTCATTAAAGATGAAAATTAGGTTATATAATGAATTCGGTAAACGAGATCTCTAATACTTGAGACACCTTGTATAGAATACATATTTACAGCTACAAATATGTAATCTACAATTTTTAAGCAAACAAAATATTTTGAAACGCATAAAAAATTTAACGTAACGAGACTCGAACTCGAACTTTTGAGCTACGTCGAAATAGGAAATTATTATATGCTTTTTAAAAAACTCAAAACTTGAATTTTTTTTATTTTCCTTTCCTTAAGAATATCGATATTTTTCTTATATATAAACATTTTTTTAGGTTGCAGCTGTGATTGTAAAATATGAATTAATTATAATACAATATGATAAAAAATATTAATAAATATTATATATATATATATATATATATATATATATATATATATATATATATATATATATATATATATATATATATATATATATCCCAAGTTCCCTGCCATATACCTGCTAGGATACCGTGAAAGTGAACCGAAAGCTGAAACAAAAAATAGTGTAATATATGAGATATATCTTTTCTTCAATAAATTTACTAACCAACGTAAAAAGTATTATACAATTTGAATCAATAAGTCCCGAGATTTTTTTTTCCTGAACAAAAAACACACGTAAGCTTGCTTTATAACATTGTATTTTTTTTTATTTGCCATTATTAACTGCGTCAACTTTGCTGTATGTTGTAAAAGGATATTTCAATGCAATAAAAAATCTTTTTATTTTTTAGTAGTCAATATCTATCGTTCAATAATAGCTTGACCTCTTTTTCCTGCACTTGTTACTTCTCGACATAACAAATGTAAATAAATTAATTAGGTACTCCATAAATACTTTTGAGTGCTCGGTAGTAAAATAAAAGTCGATGATTTTGAAAATGTTATTTTTTATTTTACGTACATACATACATTTAACATATCGAAAATACGATATTACTGATTGAACATCTTTCCTCGATCGCTTCAATGGATAGATAGCGATGCTATACAAAACTATTTACATTTTATTTATTGCATTTTCAATATATTTATTTGTGATGAAGATGATTTTTATAATATCTACATAACTTAATTACTATTAAATACATTTAAAATTTTATAAATTTGTTTGGTCTGTACCTGTAAATAAATAAAGCGGCTAAGGGCGAGTTGGACTCGTCCACTCCAATGTAGAACAACGTTCAAACTTTAAATTTGTGAGCCTGTGCACTATTATCATACAAAATTTACTACAAATACAAATTTGTACTGATTTATTATATGGAGTGTTTATAAGTATTTCATACATTTTAATTTGTGATTTTTCTTTGGTTTGTATAGCAAATTCTTAACCATAAGCCCACGGGAAGTATCATATAGATTTAATTACGTCGCGAATTTCGTACGAAATGCAGCTAAAAGAATGCATAAATGCTGGTATGTTCGTAAACCTGAAGATTTGTTATTAGTTTTAGCTTGACAATTCTACGCGATCATGAGATAAATGGTTTTGACAGACGGACAAGCCTTTTCGAAGGTACAAAATCCTAAAAATATACTATATGTATAGCAATAACACAAGACATTATTCAATGTATACTTAACGTATTTGTAATTCACAGTTATCATATATATAATCAATATTAATGGTTCAAATTTATTTTCCACAAGCGGCGCGCCCGCGACTTTCTTCGCCTGGATCAATATTTATTACATAAGTGTGCTACTCAGGAAAAATAAGTTGATTGTTTTTAACTTTTTTAATAGAAAAATAAATGCTTATTTAATGTTTACCCTCAGTAGTCTTACGCGATAAATGCGGCCCAATCCCGCGGAAATTTTGGCATAGAAAAGTAACCTATAAATTCATCTATTATCTCCATTGATTTCTGGTAAATTCCCATAAAAATCAGTGTAGTTTTTAAGTGTTTTAGTCTTATGAGTAATTTTGAAATTACATACAAACATTTCAATTTTATTTATATGCATAGGTTAGCTTTTAGAATAGATGTACGCTTCGATGATGTGTGCTTTTACTTTGCAACTTTTTTACATTATATGTAAAAATTTGAAATTAATAAAATAAATTAATAGCTACACACTGTATCCCGCACAGAGCAGGGAAGACAGAGGAAACCTAGTGTTAAGACACTCTATTCTCATCAAGACACTTCCGTCTCCCAATCTCCACAGAAATCTTGAGGCACAGTGTGCTGAGTAGCGGAACTCAACGCAATCATATGTACAAATAAACTCATACAAGTATATTCAAATTCAAATTCAAATATTTTTATTTAAAATAAGAAGTTACAAGCTTCATTTTTTGAACGTCAAACAATTTACCACAAGTTCACTGAAGTTACTGCCTCAGACCTGAGAAGAACTGGCGAAAGAAATTCAGCGGGACATGTCTTTTTTTTAATCAAAATTTTACATCATAGAATTATGTGACAATGATAGATTTGAACTAGCCTGGAGCGAGTATTTTATTCCCGAGGCGTTTTATCATTTATAAAATCGTTAATATGGTAATAACCTTTAACACACAAATATCTTTTCACAACTTTTTTTAAATGTGATATAGAAAATTCTATTTCACATATTAAAAATATAGTACAAAAGTAAATAGTGTATAAAACTTATTTTTAAAAATGTATATTGAATTTATAAACTCTAAGCATATTCGGGATATTTGCACAGAATTTGGCATCCGAAAATCTTGCTGCTTTTCAATATATGACATAAAAGTGTTTTATATTTCGAGGCCACCGAAGTTTATGGGCTCAATTCCCACTTGGAGGAAAATAATATATTACTCTAATATTTTTATCTAAAATTTACCGACGAAAACAAAGGAGTTTATTGTATGTGTATTGGTGTGTTTATTTGAACCAATTTTTTATAGTTTTTTTTTTTGTATGAAAGTTGATATAATCAAGAATGTTCTTAGTCATAATTTAAAAAAAATGTGTTCAATCTTTTGATTATAAGCTCGTTTTTAGTTGCTTGTGGGTTTAGAGCTTTAAGTGTGAGTGAGGTGAGTGATTGATTAATACCATCAATTATAACTGAAAAACAGTCATAAAATACAAATAATAAATATATAAGTATACATAATTTTTTACTTACAAATTCTAGAAGATTTGATCTTCACTGAATAGTTTAAGTTCTCATTTAGCTTTTAACGGCTTCATTATGATGCAGCTGTTAATTATAAATTAAAAAGTATATTCAACATTAATTATTGTGTTAATATGACATTTTATTCGTTCTGATATATCTTAAAATTATGTATTAGAGTATTTTTAAGGAAACAGATAAAATCTCAAAATATATTGATTTGTTAATATATAAAATAGTACATATTTTTTAAGAAATCACCTTAAAACTTTGAGTTCGGTGGGTTTTGAGGTTGTAAATCACCCGATTTGTTTTTTCAAATATTGATACAGGTACACGTATGTTCAAGTTTATATAGGTAGTACAAATTAAATTTTATGTCTAATGGTAAAAAATAACGCTAAGTACGCTAAGTGCCATTGCAAGAAAAGATTTACAATAATAATATGTATAACTAAAGTATACAATTAAATTTCTACATCTAATTACAATTGAGGAACAGTATTTCACCTGAATTATTATTTATATACTATAAAATATATGCCCATTATAAAAAACACAAAATAAAAAAAAAGTTCCCGACGCCAGGGCCAATAAACGACCCAAATATGATGGCTCTTGTAGCTCATACCAAGGTATCATCTCCCGGCTTCTGGGTTTCCATCATCAGATCAACTCGATGTTACAACACAATAAATTATATAATACAATATACTTTATTGCACACAAAAAAAAACATATTAAATATACAAACTGAAAAAGAACAAAAAATGTACAGTAAGGCGGCCTTATCGCTTGAAGCGATCTCTTCCAGGCAACCTTTGGTTATAGGAGTTGAAGTAAAAAGATGGTAGGTGGTGCATTAAAAAATAAGACTATTCAATAAACATTAAATATAACACGTATATACGTAATTATATTAGCTTCATAAAATACAATTAAATAAATACTAATATAACAGCATATTACAATATATTCATATACACATATAGACATATATACATATATAAATATATACATGTATTAATATACATTTAAACACATAATAAATATATACAATAAAAAATAAATATAGTACTTATACATTGATATGGATTTTTTATTTGTTATGCAAAAAACGAAGGCAAAATTAAATATTCAAATAATATTTTTTAAGTAACATCTTAAATTTTCCTAGATCATTTCCTACGGATGTCTAGTATCCTGATGACACATTTATTATAACAGGATTCATTTGTATTTCAGAGTTTATTAGGTACATAGTTATTTTCGTCATGCGTAGTTAAAATGAAATGAAGAATTTTAACCAATATAATTAACAAAGGATTCTATTATCACTTACACTTACATACATACATCCATATTTATTATTATAAGGTATTTGCAGTGTATATAGAAAAATAATTAATATTAACAATGAAAACCTGCTTCAAATATTTTGATACAACTCATTTGATTAAAAAAAATAGCAACGAATAAACTTTATGAATGCTATTTATTATTTGAATCTGTAATCTACATTTTTACATATTTTTTACTTAATCTGTACAAATATATTAATTAAATTGTAGAGAAATAAGATAAAAAAAATCATAAATTACTGTACCCTTACTGAACAAGCTGAAAAGTGACTAAGCTAAACCACAAAACATGAAATAACAACATTTTGCTAACAAACATACAATAATTTTATAACATTGAGCATTAAAATTTCCTATTAGTTCTAAAAATCTAAATGCCACTAATATCTAACTTTAAAATCACTTAACTGTGGTTCTATAAAAACAGTTTCTGTCGTTTCCTGCGTCGGCGTGGCCGTATGTATCGCTGACGGCCGCAGTGAGATGGCCAGAGGTAGCGCTGACCGCGCACAAAGTTGTGATGCGCCGCGTGTCGAGCCGACCGATCTGTATCTGGTGCAGCGGCCTCGTCTAAAATATAAAAAATATAAGAAATAATTCGTTAATAGACTAAAGTGACTATTTTTTAAAGTGTTATTCCACACTTAAGAAAAATACTTAATTTAAAAACGTATAAAAAATTGAACGAAGCAATATTTTAACCTGCGCCTCTTGGAAGCCGTCCAAGCGATCTGACCACTAAGCCATCCGTCCTCACCAAGCTTCGTCGAAATTTTTATTCGCTAGTTACAACTTATTTATGTTATTAGCATCTCTGTAGGGAGATTTTTACAAATTTCCGCTACCCATAGATAATTCGTTAGAATTATCGTTTGGCAAGAGAGAATGCTATATATTAAATATGTTTGCTATTTTTTAAAGTGTTATTCCACACTTAGGGAAGAAAAATACTAAAATTTAAATAAGTAAATAAAGTTAATAATTATAGATATTTTAACAAAATAGCTTATTGAAACGTTTTCAAACATTGATTGCAGATATCTTAATATGATATATTAGGTACACCATCGTCTTTGTATTTATACATATAGCTTTTCGATAATATTTTTTTTTCTTTCTGCAAATTATGATATCTGGGTTCTCAAAAAATAGCCAGTAGTGAGTATGCGTAACGCATGCTATTTATCTCTATTCCATAAAATACTTTTTTGTTCTGTACGATTTTTTTGTACAATAGTTGTTGACGTAGAAAATTGATATTGATTGATCGAGTGCAAGCTGGAAGAAAATGTGATCGAGAATATCGTGTATTGTGAGGCACTCGCGTGAGTGCCTATAATATGAAAAATAATTATGAAAAAAAATGTTGTGATTCTTTATGAATTTGGATCAAGATGTATTTTTTTTTTTGCTTTTGATAAAGGTGTAGAATTAAGAGGCTGATCGTTATATTTTATTTTTTATTGATGTTTTCTTTGATTGATACATGTTTTTTCGTTTAATTTTCGTTTGCGTAAGTGAGGAGGGAGAAGGGGGGCGTGTTGTAACTAGGGGGCGGAGCCCCCTAATTACAACATAAATAAGTTTGTAAAAAAAATTATAAGAATTTTGATTTAGTTCATTGAGAACGTATTAGTGGTCAGAGGTCTTGGACGTACTCAAAGAGGCGCGGTTTCAAATCCGATCTTGTTCCAATGTTTATGTTTTTTCTAAATAAGTACATATAAATTACTTAGTCTAACTGTACTAAATAATAATTTCTTAGTATTAAGGAACATAAAGTTTAGATTCTGAAAACTTGTCTGTTAATTAGCTCTTTTCAACTTTACTCTTTATCTCGCACAGTAAAATAAAATGTGATATGAAAATAGTCTTATCTCCATTTTTAAATGATAGTAATAATATATATATTTACTCCTCCATATGAGTATTGCACCCATCGGACCCTCGTATACGGATGTCTGACATTGTGAGTAGTCAATTACAATTACAAGATTAATAAATCTTTTAGCCAAATTATGCTAACAATGCTTTGGAACCTTTGGAAAAGAGACATTTTTTATAAAACACGGCTTAAAATATCGCAAGCTTGCTTTCAAATGAAAAATCCGCATCGAAATCGGTTTATCCATTTTAAAGGTGCAATACCACATACCAATATACATGCAGACATATACACACCGATGGCAACCTTATATCAACCCTCTTTTTGCGTCGGGGCTTAATAACAACACATTCCATGGCTATATAAATAAATTGTTGTACTTAAACAGCGGTACTTCCTTACTTGGGTATTTTTTGCGATAAAAAAGGCATATTTTTTTCCTTTTAATGTTGACTACCTCAATTATGATACCTTCTAAAGATGATGTATATTTTTTATGTTATAATACATATACATGTTTTATGTTAAATTTCTGCATACTTGTAAGGCAAGGCATACTTGTTGGCATTTAAAGAAACATTGTTTATACATTGTTCGGTTTAAGATCACGATTTTTTTAGAACAAATTAAACATATACAAAGAAATATTTGAAATCAATATAGTAAATTATACGTATAGTGCAGTAGTTCACTAACACTTTTATTTGTAGAAATAGAGCAAACCAATAATTTCTTCGGAAGTTTTTAGTTGTAATATTTATTTTCCACTAAAGGCAATATACATTACGTGGATTACTTTAAAAATCTGTAAAAGCAAAAAGAGTAAAATTATGAACGAACATCGTCACCCAATTTTTACCTCGATCAGAAATGTCTTATTCATGAATATTCATCATTAATTCATTAATTTAAATTCAACGATGGACCAAAATAACAGTGAAACGCAATCACAATCAAGGCTTGAAAAAAATCTATTAATTAAGCGTTTGAAGGAACATTTTGGTCAAAAAAATTTACAATTATGAGTAATTATTTAAAAATTTTTGTAATATTTATTTTCTACTAAAGGCATATATATATATATATATATATATATATATATATATATATATATATATATATATATATATATATATATATATATATATATATATATATATATATATATATATATATTTATATATATATAACGTGGATTAATTTACAAAGCTATAAAAACAAATAGAGTAAAATTATGAATGAATGTCGTCACGCAATTTACATGAATTATACTATTTATCATGAATTTATTAATTTAAATTCAACGATGGACCAAAATAACAGTGAAACGCAATCACAATCAAGGCTTGAAAAAAATCTAATAATTAAGCGTTTGAAGGAACATTTTGGTTATAAAAGTGTAAAATTATGAGTAATTATTTAAAATTTGTAGTTCTCTTTTAATTTTTAGGATTTAAATGTAGGTAGTTAAGAATAATGTTGCCTTCTTAATGTACTAATATCAAAACACTATAAGATTACTAAATATCACATATAGACAAATTAAGAGCCTGTCGTAGAACAGGAATCTCAAGAATGTAGTGTAGATAGACAATCGACGACCACATAACAGGACCGTGAGGTGCGGCCTATGAAAAAGACGACTGCACCGTACTTAGGACCGTTGAGTGTTTTTGTGCTAGCAGTGCGTGAAAATTTCTCGTTACACCACCTTTTATATCAAAACAGTATCGTTGTTTCATCATCATTACCAACTAAGAGAAAAAATAAAAAAAAGTAGAAAATTTTATTACAATAAAAGTTTTCCGTTGTATTTCACAAACGAGACAAATCTTTAAATCTATCCAAAAATAAATTCCTAGCGCTTTCTTATGCTTTCTATCAACATACTCGTATATTGTGACATGTACCGCTTACGGTGACCTAAGAACAACTAAATCAAGATTCACCGTACCGATATTAATAATAATAATGACCTGCTTACCCTGCGCCACACAATCGAATATAGTTTGAAGGCCAATCGCGTATATTGTGGCTTATCGAGACGTGTTCACGCACTGCTAGCAAAAGAGGACTGAATGGTTCGGAGTACAGTGCGGGCGTGCCTCGAAAACGTGGATTTTAAAGCATAAAGCTGGGCGGGCGGTCATAGCGCACAGACGATTTCTGGGTTAAAGTCCCGCTATTATTAATATTTTTTTTCTTAAAAAATCATTATTTTAGTAACTATGCTCTAAGAGCATCTAGTGATATTGAAAATACTATAAAAATTACACATAAATACCATATCATGAAAGAGTTAAAGAAAATTAACATCTTGCTAGACGTCCAAGAAGCGATAAGTACAAAGGAGAATTATTCCTTTCTCATTCACAACGCGTTCTAGTTCCATAAACTACCTACAATTTTCTAAACCAAGTCACTGTTTAATCCTTAGAATATGTCTGGAATGGCAAAATCCCAGTAGGAAAATTCAAAGCTGTCTATTGGGTAACATCTAAAGTCCTCTAAAAGTAATATAGATTGTGGTCAACGACGCGACAACGAAGTTACGATAAGCAGTAAACAAACAAACTAGAATTTTTATAAAGTTTTTATATTGTAAAGTTCATATTATTATCAAGAGTACTTAATTATGATTCAACAAAACATGCTTAGGTATTTGATTTGATTTTACATTTTATAGAGTATGATGTATTGTCTTTTCTTTTATCAGATCCCAAGGTTATTTTTATAATGATTAGAAGTTTATTTTTATAATAATTTGGCCTTTATATATTGTGTTTGAAGAATTCAAGGAAGAAAATAAAGTATTTTTCGTATTTTAATATTGATCATTGTTTAATAAGGTGTGGCGTTAAATCCCGTCTTTACATACGCGTCAATCAGTCCATGTCAAACGTACACATACGTACGTATACGTACATACGTATGTTCGTTATATACCTACACAGTCTTGCAAACAAAATATAATTTGATAACCAAATGACCTAATTATACTTTAAACGACAATTTTGTGCAATATTAACAGCACACTTATAAGAAAACACTACTTCGCAAACGAGCTTTTGCATACAAATTTCCCTCTTACATCAATTTTGTTTCTTCAAAACGTCCCCAAGAGTAATTCTTCACCAAGACA